>JBBMKE010436132.1:0-21089 GCA_037834125.1 Lippia alba
ATATATATTTAATTTATAATATATGTATTGAATATTTATACAATTATATATTTTATTATACAGTTATATTATTAAAATTTTTTGAATACATATTGATCACATATTGCACACACATATATATATAGGCCAATATATGGTTAATTATATAAATATACATTTATATTTCTAACAAAATTATGTCCTAAGATATATTATTTTATTATTTTATTATTTTTTTATTTTTTTTATTTCAAGCCCGATCTCAATCTCGAGCCGATCCCGAGTTTTACACGAGTCGAGTTCAAGCCTCAAAAGGTCAAGCTCGACGAGCTCGATCCCGTATTTTAAAGTAAAACTCGGCTTGGCTCGTCTCGTCTCGTCTCGTTTGCACCCCTAAACGTGGAGGTTAGGTGACATTTTTTTATCCGATTTATCAATGAACATTATATTTTTTTGATCTCATTAGACGGATTCGATACCACAAAATGAACAAGTAAATGAGGTCAAAAATATAATTTTCACTAAATAATCAGATTAAAAAATACCACCTAAACTCCCCGTCACATTAATCTAGTCTCTCTCGATAATAAGTAATATAAAGATAATGTTTCTCCCATTTTTAGAATTAAAAGTAAACGATTGGGACTCAATGTATTCAAATTTATTTATTATGAGACTCAATGTGCAAACAAAAAATCGTGCGGGACTCAATTTTTCGCTGGCAATGTTTAAGTGGTAGCCTCGTCAGCCACTTCAATTGGAAAAAATGATGACACAATAAAATGTTAACTAAAAAGAAATGCAAAATTGGTCATTTTAAGTTATTCATTTTGACAAATTTAGTCATATTCATATTATCATATACAATTAGGACCCATAACTTTTAAAATTTTGTAATCTATGTTCAATTTTCACAAGATAATTAATTTAACATTGAAAATATTTACGTGGAGAAAAATGCTTACTCAAACTAAGTTGTTGACTTGTTAAAATATGAGAAATAAAAAGAAAAAAAAAGTTACTTTTTTTTAAATCTTTGTATTTAATTAATATCTAAAAGCCATAAAAATTTAAAATTAAAAAAAAGGCCAACCTTATGCAGCCTTAAGACTATATTATATTTACACTTTAAAATAATCTAACCTTATGCAGCCTTAAGACTATATTATATTTACACTTTAAAATAATCTTTCTAATTTTATGCATATTATAAAAAATAAAGAAAACTATTTAAAATGTTTTAAGCTATAAAAATGAAAAAGAAAATCTTAAAATTGTCATGTATTGTTTTATTTTCTTTTTATTTCACATATTTTAATCAATCAACCATCTCTAATTTATTGAATCGATTTTTTCCCCAATTTATGTAAGTCATGTGATTACCACGTTAACATTTTCGATGACAAATTAATTATTCCGCAAAAATCAAAATTGTACAAGTTATGGGTTTTAGTTGCAAATTATAACACGAACGAGATTAAATTTACCAAAATGGAAAACTTAAAAGGCCAGTTACTGCATTTTCTTGAGTTAAGCATTTCATTGAGTCATCATTTTCCCTAATTTTCAAATAATAGTCGACATATATCTTTTCTGGACACTGGATGAGTTTGAAAACTCTAACCAACTAATTGGCTCGACCTCGAGACCTGATATAAAATGATTACTAGATATAAAAATACGTTATATAAACTACTCAGAAAATTCCAAAATTACATCGGAAATGAATAAACAAGCGAAACAAGAATTTTTTTCACAGTTTCAAATGGATGAAGCTAAAGCTGGTATACGACTATAAACATATATAAAAGTTGTAGTATATATATGTGTACCAAGAGATTGCAAATACGGAAAATTGCGGAAACTGCACTCAAAAATCTTAATGGATACCCATTTGTTTACCGATGCTTCCAAGCTCCAAACTTGATCTGAAAGAAACTGGGGTCATCTAATGTTAGGTCTCATTGATTATGCATAGAAAGGTAACTTTTCTTTGAGGGGAAAAATAGAAATCACAAGAGAGGAAGAGTAAGTGTATATTCTACCTTCAAGTGCATCACATCAGGATTCAGAAATCAGAATCAACCTGGTCGTTTGTTAAATAGTACTCCTTTCCATTCCTGGGGCGAATTTGAATTTTAAGACCTTCAATTCCCAGGTTCTCACGCTCTACCATTATTTCCCGTGCTGAATTTATGACAGAATCCTTACAGTAACTCAATTCAATCAATTCAAGCGTCGCAAGTTCTGCCAGACCCCAGGGAATTTCCACCAGCAGCGTGTTATGTATAACCAGGTGTTGAAGGCAGGGAAAGTAATCACTGCTCTCCGCTCTCCAGTGCTGCAAATCAGAGTAACTAATTAGCAAGAATTTCAGCCGTTGGAATTGCCCCTCCACCGCATTCCATTCTGAACCGTGGAATGCAAAGCCATCGAGGTTAAGTACTTCAAGATTGGGCAGTGAACCCACCACTTCAATGTCTTCCCAAGGCAGACCACAGTACCTTAAAGTTAACTTTTTGAGTGAGTTTGGGAAGGCAATGTTTCCCACAGCTGAATTCATGTCACTGCACTTGACCGTGCAAGTTAGCGATTGAAGTTTGTGCAGATGGACGAGATTGGTTAGGCAGTAGTATGAAAATTGAGTCCCATCATCCTCATAAGTAATTTTCATTTTCTTGAGGTTTGGAACTCTTTTAAAGACCTCTTCGCTACACCTAAAATTTCTCACAGTGGAAAGTGTTTGTAGGTTTTCTAGAGCATCAGAATGACACTGAGGTGGATCAGGCAGATCAAAATCGACCACCTGAAGGTGCCTAAGTTCTGTCATCTTCCAAATTTCAGGGGGTAGAATTATTTGGGATGTACCTGGAACAATTAATGTTTGTAGATTCCAGAGTCGAGATATAGAAGCAAGCTTTGAATCATCGTGCCATTTAAAGTTCAATGCAAGGTACCTTGAGTTGACTAGTTGCATAATTTCTTCAACAGAATGTTTGTCAACAACATCCAGCACTCGTAGCAATTTTAAACTCGATACGAGCCACGGCGAAACCCATTCAGATTCACACACCAACGAACGAGCAAAAGATGCAGATTGTAAGGCATCATGGACATGTGGCAGATATTTACGTTGCTTCATGCTTCGATGAATACAGAGGCGACGCTGGCTCTCTATGCCTGGTGGAATGTTAGCATTATATACACTTGCGATGCAGAGAAAATTCTCCCGTACTGCTTCCCTTAAGCACAACTCCCTCAATAAATCGTGCATAATGCAGCTTTTTATGTTCCCCATGATTCCTCTCTTATGAACTACAACGAGATTTCTGCCAATAAGGTCCTCTAAGTAGATTGCTGCAACTTCTTCTAAGCTTTTACCATTTATTGGTTTCAGAAATCCTTCCGCAACCCATAACCTGATGACTTTAGAGACAGAAATACTTCGATCTTCAGGGAAAGTAGCCATGTGGAGGAAGCATGGCTTCAAATAAATAGGCAAATGGCTATAACTCAAAGATAAAATCTTGTGGCATTGCTCGTCATTTCCTGAAGTAACCATAGAAGTTAGATTATCAGCAACTTCCTCCCAGTATTGTCTTGTCATCTTGGAATTTGCTAGGAGCCCCCCAATCACGACAAGTGCCAGAGGTAGTCCTTTGCAATTTCTGACAATTTTCTCTCCTATTTCCTTCAATTCAGGAGGACAAGCTCCTTGTGGAAATGCATTTGCACAAAACAAATCCCAACTATTATCTTCATTAAGAAACTCCACTTGATGAAGGAAATCGGAGCCAAAACGCTTTGCCACTTCAGATTGTAGTCTTGTTGTTATAATGATTCGACTTCTTTGAAAATTATTCGGAAAGAAGTTCTTCATTTCATCCCAGGCATCGATACTCCACACATCATCCATCACAATTAAGTACCTTCGACCGTATAAACTTTTATGCAATTGGTCTCTTAGTTGCTCGTCATTCTGCTTACCCATTTTATCCGTAAATGCGGCAATATTCTCATGCCTCTCCATTTTTCTTTTATCAGAAAGACTACTTTCAACTCCGTGCAAGAGGGCTAACAGGATCTCCCGTAAATTATATTCTTGAGATACCGTAACCCACGCACGAATTCCAAATTGCTCCACAATGTATTGATTCTCAAAAACATTTTTAGTAAGAGTGGTCTTACCAATTCCCCCCATGCCGACAATTGGGATTATCTGGAGGCTTGAGTCATGCCCAGTAAGTCTGTCCATTATTCGAATAGAGTCCTCCTCCAATCCCACTGTAGTAGTCTTTCCACTAGGAGCTAGCCTTGATGATAAACCAGTAGCCGCCAATGAATCTATTGATTGCTCATCTTTCAGGGCTACAACCATCTTATCTTCGATTTTAGTAACTTCACTTATGATTCGATCCATTTCTTCGATCACTTTCTGAAGATCTTGAGCTTGCAAGAAAGACACCTCATCAGGGAGAGGGCCTAGAATTTGAACTGATATAAAGGAGTCGATGATATCCTCTGCTTCATAACTAACATCTGCCATCTTACAGATCAGGAACTCGGTTTCTGATTTGCTGATATGGTCGGAAAATTTTTCCAGAAAAACTTGCAAAGAACAAACCTTCCCGTGGAGGGATTGAATCTGTTTTCTGTCGAGAAGGATCCAACGACGAGTAGGATGGAGGACTTCTTCCAGAACACGCCTCAGAGACACTAGAGCTGCATAAGCCGCCATCTCCGATGTCTGAATTTCCAACAGTTTGGTGGAGAAAAAAGCAAATGGAATATTTTTGATGAAGTTAATTATGGAAAAGATCAGATGGGTGAAACTTTGCCCTTAACTGAAACGGATGCTTCACCTCGTCTCTGGCCTCTCTTTTAACAACTATTTCTTATACTATGAGCTTTTTTTTTAAAGAATTTTTTATCAAAATTTTTAAATATTTTAAATTGTTATCTATATTTTAAAAAATATTGTAAATTTTCATCAACACAAATAAGGTGTTAACACATAATTATTATAAAATATTTAAAATTTTGAATAAAAAGTTCAAAGAATACTTATAATACCGAAGTACAGTTGTTTTTTCCTCTTTTAATTATTTGACGCTCCCCCTTTTGATGTTGCTCGGTGCTAGCCTGTCTGTGTCCCACATGTATTTACATTTTTAAATTGCAGCCTGCAGGACTTGACTTTGGAAAATATCCTTTAGTTTTATCTTAAGAATATAATACAACTACATTGAACAGTTAAGGCCTCCTTTATTCTGTAGGAAAGAGTGGTTAGTGTATATAAACCAATGTTTTCCACCTTTTACTTCAATAGAGTGACTATCTGGCATTGTCCCGGAGCCCCGAGAAATGGTTGGAATTGGATGGGCTATATAGCTGGGAAAAAATCAACAGCTAAATAAACTGGTGGGGCTGGCAAGGTTGAAATGTCAGGACTACCCTCGAAACTCAATGTGTATTTACATACCTGATCCCACATACATTAGACCGCCAAAAAATTTCTGCTTCAGTACTTGCATCAATTAATTTCCCCTGCTTTTTTTGTCTGAATAGTGAAAGGGCATTTTGATAATTGACAACTACACCACCACTGAATCACAGATAAACCATTAAAGTAAAAGCTCCAAAATTATGAGTTAAATAATCAAAGTGCATACTTATCAAAGTAAAGACCCTTCTAATTTATATAACCAATATTTTTTTTAAAATTTAAACCATCCCCAAGTGATAACCAACAATAAAAGTAAAGGAGGCCTAATGGTCTTCAAAGCAAAAGATGAGGAATAGTAATTTTTTTTTTTAATACACATGCCCAAATTCAAATTGAATTTGAATTTAAAATATTATTTTAAAAAATAAACACATTAACCTCTTGTATTTTTTTAACACATTAATTTTGGACCGATTCGACCGATAACCGGCTGCTCATCCGGTCCGAATAACCCCTAAAAACCAGTCCCTTAATGGACTAGTTCAGCCCGCTCAGAACCGGTCGAAAACCGGTTAGAGACCCGGACCGGACCGCTTTGTAGGCCGTTTGGCCCGGTTTTTTTTTTTTAAATCAAAATTTTAAATCCAAAATGTATTGTTGTTGGGATTGGAACCCTTAACCAACCCATGTAATCAAACCAACTGATCTACTAACTTATTTGTTAATATTTTGGTTAAGAAATTATTAAGCATTTCGCATAATAAGTTCTCATAACTTATAAATCATATTCAAAACGTTAAAATTGAGTGTTAAGAAATATATCAATTACAATTATAAACGTTATATTATTATAAATTTAAATATGGATAAAATAATACAAAATATTTTATTTTTATAATATATATCTAAATATAAAGTATGTGAGAGTTTTTTTTTATTTTTATTTTTGTAATAAATAGTATGATATTTGTCAAATCAATTTTATCTAAATTGTTTATAGATTTTTAAATTAAATCTTATAATTAAAAAATATTATTTGAAAATTAATGAGTAGTTGTAAGTGAATAAATTATATTTATTTTTTATGTCATTTAACTTATTTTATTATTTTTAATTAATATTTATAATATTATATAAATATATATTATTAAATATATTATTATGTAATTATGACGTCATTCCGGTTCGACCAGTGGTCTAACCGGTCGAACCGGTCAAACCAATAACCAGTAAGGCTTCCGGTTCGTCGTCCGGTCCGGGTTTTAAAACATAGCCGGTATGCGTAAAATTTCAACTAGTTCATCCGTTGTCTTTACCTTATTGCAATTTGAGTTGGACATGAGCTGTAAGACTTTTGACATTTCAAATAGGAACTCAATCTACTTACAACCTCCCAATTTATGATACAAGTACATATTAATAAAATGAAAATTTTCAATAAAGGCAAAAACACGAAAGTTTGAAGCTTTAAGAGTACCTTTTATTTCTTTTAAAACATTTTTAACATATATATAATAAAAGAAAAAAGGGACGAGTGCCACCAAAAGATGAGATTTAGATGGATTCACTAAACTTTATGTCCACGAATATCTACTTTAAAAATCGCGGGACTGAAAAGGAGTGATAAATGATCATGCCATCATATAATAATTACACAGTTGTTCTAAATACTTTTTACGATATTTTATACAACAATGACTTCAATTAAAATATATTTTTATGGAATTTTCCTTACTTATAGCCATCAGAAACTAATTAAATTATAGTTTATTAGTTTGGGTGGATGTTGCGACCAAAATTTTGCGTTCTCACATAATAGAAATTTACATTTTTAATCTAATAGGATATATAAGAGTGTGTATTTCTTTTGGTATCATATAAATGGCGTAACGATGCATTAATATGAACATGTTTACAAAAGCAGGACACAAATATAAATAAGATCATACAACACAATAAAATTATATTTTTAAAATTATTAATTAGTACATTACACGGTCATATATAATTATATGTTAAAAAGTTTTCATCAAGTTTAGTGCCATAATTTAAAGGAAGCTAATGGTGTTTCGAATTAAAAATGAAAATTTTCTAAAAATTGAAATTCGTACAATTATTTGTCATAGGGTTTCTTCATAACTAAGTCTCCAAGCAACATAAATGTAACTCTTCCGCGCCCAGTCTTTTCTACTCGTAAACAAACATGGCAGAACTCCCAATAACCATGAAATTGTTGATCGACACTAAAGGCCGAAGAGTGCTCTTCGCCGAGGCCGGCAAAGACTGTGTTGATTTCCTCTTTTACATTCTCTCTTTGCCGGTGGCCACCGTCATCCGTCTACTGAAGAATCAAAACACTGCGGGATCACTAGTAAATCTGTATAACAGCGTAGAGAAATTGAACGATTCCTACGTACAACCCGGCCAGAAGAAGGATACGCTTCTGAAACCAGTTCTTCAAGGCTCCTCTGTTCCTCTGCTGCAGCTCAATGGTGCTGCGGCGCCGGCGGCGGAGAAGAAGTTCTATACGTGCGGTTCAGGCAAATATACGCCGACAAATGAATCTAGTCTTTTCGGATCTTCAGCATTTTCATCTTCAACATTTTCATTTGGGCCAGTGCATCATTACACTGTTTCTGATGACCCAGAAGTTGTCTGTCCCCAGTGCAAGGTTAAAATGACCAAAGAAATGTCGTTTGTGGCTCCTCTTGTTGACAAGCAAAAAGCGAGATCGTCTGATAAAGGTGGATTCGTGAAGGGTGTGGTGACTTACATGGTGATGGATGATTTGTCTGTGATGCCCATGTCTGCTATTTCGAGCATCACTTTGCTTAATAAATTTGGGATTAGTGATGTCGGTGCTTTGGAAGAGAAGGAGGTTAAATTGGGCATGAATGAGGTATTTCTTTTGCTATCTTCGTTTCCTGTATACAGTGTTTGTGTTTCCACTTGATTTTCCTGATCTCTTTTCAAATAAAATCAGACGTCTAAACAGCGAATTAACCCTTGATTTTCTTGGAGTTATTACTTTTTCGAGTAACTTTTAATCTAAAACGAAAAATCAAGTGTTTTCAAATGTTATGCAGCTGTATTTGGTTTTCGTGTTTAAACTTTAAAATAATGTTGTGGTTTTGATTATGAGGTAACTAAATCTGTGTGAAAGGAGCTGCTACTACTTTTCTTGTGAAAGAAAACGAAATAGTGCAATGTTAATATTAGGGGTGATTAAGTACAAAAATTAGAAAGAATTGCTTTGAATGATGGTGTGGACCTAGATCCCATAATTCCTCTATTATACGTAATGCACCCGCATTGTTCGTTTTAAAATGACTTAAAATTTTAGTTTTTCGTAAATTTGTGCATATTTCTCGCTTTAAGAAGATCTACGATTTATTGAATACACATATAATAATATGAAAGATAAATTTTAATTTTTAATTTAATATATGATTATTGTAAAATGACAAAATTAAGTTATTATTATCAATAGTTAAAAGAATCATGTTATTTATATATAAAGTTAAATAGAATAAATTTATATTACAAATATAATTATTTAAAATATTTTTTTATTAAACGCTCTAAGGCGCTCCCGTTTCGCATTTTACTAAAATTTTATGAATTGGCGCATTTGCACTTGCATTTGTACCAGCCCGCGCATCCGCACTATGTGATTTAAGTGCTGACAATAGATGGTATATTTCTTTTATGTGTAGGCTGTGAAGCTGTTGAATGCATGTTTGCAGTCGAAGACGGTTCTAACTGATGTATTCCTCCAGAAATATCCCTCCGTTTGATCCCACGGGCTCACGCTTAAATGCAATGAGGCTAGTTAATATATAACCTTATGTTTAGATGTAAGATTTTACTTACAAATTATGCTATGTGAGTATTGTTTCATATTAGATGATTTAGGCCCAATCCTATCAATGACTTTAGATGTGCTCCCTCGCTTGGAACCTGAAGATATTATTTTATTATGTGTAATTTTAGTGATGCTATTTCCACTCAAATTAGTATTTTGTAACAATTTGATAATTTATAAAAAAGAAATTAAGTAAAAATTATAATTAAAGTATGCCTTGCGAACTTTAGGCTGTTCATAAAAAAGAAATATAATGAGACAAGTTGATTGTTTTTTTAGAAGTATCTACTCCTAGAAGTATGAACACATGGTCATAAGTTTGAGTTTTATTGGATTAGTTAGGAACGAGCTATGATACTTAAAAAAAAAGAAAAACAAGAAACATAAAAAAATATTTTAAGTTTTTATATAATATATGTAGAAAATTATATATTTATCGTTACATTTTTTAAGGCACAAAACCTAAAAATAATTTGTTGAAATTTTCGTTTTGGTATTATTATTTTTCAAGGAAAGACCCATAAAAAAATTATTATTTTTTAAGGCATTTAAGACCTGACTTGCTTATCGTTTTTTATCTAGGGTTGTCAATGAATTGAATTTTAATCAGAATCCGGTTTGAATTTAATTTGAATTTTGGCATATTCTCTCATAAAAATGTTCGATGGATTATATTCGATTATAAATATTCTTTTCCGAAATAAATGAATCGAATATGAAATTAAGGAATCCGATCCGTTAAGAATTTGAATCCAATTTTACATATAATATTTAATAGTACATAATATTAAGTAAAATGATTAAAATTAAAGTTTTCACATATGTATCACTTTAAACGATAATAAATTTGAATTGTTAGTCTAAAAATATATATTTTCCTTTACCTATAAATTTAAATTAGTATACCACCAAGTGATGTAGCTTAGTGGTTCGGGGATATGCTAGCTTAACTAGAGATCTCGAGTTCGAGTATCTGGGAACGCAGCTACCATTGGTAGAAAGAGCTTTACACCCTAAGTGATTCATCCCGACTCGATCCATGAAAATGGGTTATAAAACAAAAAAAAGTTTAAATTAATCTATTTAAAATAAATATAAACAAAATCATCAAATAAGAATTAAATAAGAATTATTTATTAAATATTCTGTAATTAGATTTATTTTTCATATTCAATTTTTTTATTTACAAAGCTAAAATTTATTGCTAATCAGATTAGATCCGAATTATGCATGGAATCAATAAATGAAATTTGAATCCGGTGATTGAATTTTCTTGTTTGATTCGGTTCTGAAATCTTCTGATCCCGTTTGAATCCAATCCGTAGCCCTATTTTTATCCACACTTTCCGCCCAACATTAGTCTAGTATGATTTGATCAACATTTTGGGCCAACCTTAAACAGTGTAACCGTCTAACATTGGAAATAAGGCACTCTCAAAAGGAGATTTATATATATTTTGTTTGGAGAAAGGAAAGCACTACGTTACTGTAAGTTAGGAGGGCCAGAAAAAGACTTGGGAACTCAGAATATTGTGCTGAAGCCTGAAGTGGACTCCAAAGTTATTAAGTTTGTACAGTAAGCTGACACGAATTAACACCCTCTGGGCTGTATCATTAGGAATGCTGGCAACTCATTTATGGGCTTTAAATTGGGGAGTCAAATTGGGTGGATTTGGGCCGAATTACAGTAAGAGTATAATTCTAAATTTTTAATTCGAATTCAATCCGATCTGAAGTTAATATGCTAATCCGAAGTTATTATCAGGTTAGGATTTAGTTTGGATTGATTTGATTTCTTGCAGATTATCTGACCCACTCAGATCCAAACGCAACTCCAAAATTCACCGGGAATAGATCTCTTTTTTATGAGAGGAAAATCAGCAAAAGAAAGAAATTCTATTGGGTTATTTTGGATCGGATTTAGTAGTAAAAATAGTTGTATGACATTTAAGGTATCTAAAACCCGAAAAATTAGAAACCCCCCACCCTTACCATTGGTTTATATCGAGGATAATATAGCCAATTCAAAAATAATTTGTTAGAATCCTATCCAAATAAATTTATTTATAATTTTCAAATTTAAAAGGTAGATTGTAGAATATTTCATTTAGAGAAGTAAATATTATTATGGTGGTGTAGACAATAAAAAAAAACCTTTCTCAAAATGGGGGGAAATGCACACCTCCAAAATATCGGTCCCAATTTGAAATTTGTACAATGATCCGTCCTTAGGGTTTTTTTTGGCTTTCTTTATAACCAAGTCTCCAAGCAAAATAAATGTAACTCTGTCGCGTGCAGTCTCTATCAAAGAATAAACTCATTTTCTACTCATTAACAAATATGGCAGAATCCACCATCACCTTGAAATTGTTGATCGACACTAAAGGCCGAAGAGTCCTCTTCGCAGAGGCCGGCAAAGACTCTGTTGATTTCCTCTTTTACATTCTCTCTTTGCCGGTGGCCACCGTCACCAGCCTGCTGAAGAATCAACAAAATGTTGGATCACTGGTAAATCTATATAATAGCGTCGAGAAATTGAACGATTCCTACGTACAGCCAGGCCAGAAGAAGGATACCCTTCTAAAACCAGTGTCTCTTCCGGCGGAAGGCTCTTCAGTTCCTCGGCTGCTGCTTAACAGTGCTTCGACGCCGGGGAGAAAGTTTTATACGTGCGGATATTCGTTTCATTACAATCTTTCCGCTGACCCAGACTCCGTTTGTCCCGACTGCCAGGTTAAAATGAACGCAGAAATGTCGTTTGTGGTTCCTCCTGGTATCAAGCAAAAAGAGACGTCCTCTAGTGAAGGTGGATTCGTGAAGGGTGTGGTGACTTACATGGTGATAGATGATTTGTCTGTGATGCCCATGTCTGCTATTTCAATCATCACTTTGCTCAATAAATTTGGGATTAGTGATGTTGGTGTTTTGGAAGAGAAGGAGGTTAAGTTGGGCATGGATGAGGTATCTCTTTTGTCCGTTTCCTGTGTATTTTAGTTTTAAAATGATGCAATGGTTTTGATTGTGAGGTAACTAAATCATTGTGAATGCTGCTAATACTTTTCTTGTGAAAGAACTAAAATAGTGCAGTTTTACTATTAATTTCGTACAAAACTTGGAAAGAATTGCCGTGAATGCTGGTGCAGACAATATACAGCATGTTTACAGCATGTTTTTGTGTTTCTTTTCTGTTTAGGCTGTGAAGCTGTTGAATGCATGTTTGCAGTCGAAGACGGTTCTTACTGATGTGTTCTTCAAGAAATATCCCTCGGTTTGATCCCATGGGCTCATGCTTAAATGTAATGAAGTAGCTTAGCCATTTTACTTTCTTTGTGGGACAAATCCTAGTTATTTAACTTTTTGTTTAGATGTAGGATTCTGCTTGCAAATTATGCGATGTGAGTGTTAGTTTCATATTGGATCATATCCTATTAATGGCTTTGGATGTTCTCTTTGGCCTGAGATCTAAAGTCTCAAGATATGTATTATCTCTATAAAATAATTCAGAACCCTTAGCTTGTCAGTTTTCCTTGGTTTATTTTTACCACCTAAATAATTATATAATTTTTAATAAATATATTGTTGAGTGTTTGTTATATCACGATGTATTCTTCTTTCGTTTCTTTAATAATAACCAATTCTTTAAACTAAATCTGTTTCATTTTGATTTTCTGGCGCTTGTGTTTGATTCTTGATATGGTTTGTTCTTTAAATGTCTTTTAATTGTGGAAGACAACTTTTTTGCTTCTTATTTTCCTTTCGGTCCGATTTTCATATCCAATTATCTCATCGGATATCATTCCAATATAGTTTAGACGAGTCCAAATCCTATATAATCGGAATTTGGTTATTGCATTTCATTACGGGATTCGAAATCCAAATTTTTAAATCCCATATGTTGACAAACCCTACTTCACTGCTGATCAATTTTGATACACATTTTCGGCCCAACCATAGTAAAAAATATGAATTGATATCCGGCCCAAACTTTAACAATCTAATATGAATTGATTCACATTTTCTGCCCAGCCTTAAAAAGTCTTAACATATAGGCGAAAATTAAGGCACTCGCGAAGGGAAATACTTTACTAATAATGTATAAAGTGTACATGTTTTTGAAAATGTTTTTGGAACCGAGAACAAATAGACATTAGCCCAGTGATGATTGTAAGTTATAAACACCTAAATTAGGCGCTTGTACCTTGCTTCCTCTTTTTTATCCTTTTAATATGTTCTGCCTTATTCTCCATTCTCCGTCTTATTTATAGGTCTCAACTCTTGATCATCATCTGTTTTTCGGTTCGTTTTGTCTCTCTATTACCCTATACTCGTTCCTATCTTTACTTACTTATTTTTTATTGGTCACTTCATATCATACTCTTATTTTATCCTGACACACTATTCGGTTTCTTAAGCAAACTGAAGCATTTGGATTGCTCAAGATTGCTTCGAACTGAACCATGGGCCAAATCCTTTATGAGCCCATTGGCCTGACCCTAATCACTACTCCCTCCTCCCCCTAAGACCACTCCAATCACTTAGACGGGGTGGTTAAAAAATATAAGTTCAGTTTGGAACTAAGCACAATTAGGGTGCTTGTTTGCAAGTGCCAAATACTTCTTCAAATCACATGCGGAAATTCAAAAAGGCTTGTTTCCCTCTCACTTCATTTATATCAGGCGACAAATTTGAGTAATGATGACTATGTCATTCATCCAATAGGTACCAACCACGACGCGTTCCTCCATCTCTTGGCATTAACCACACTAAAAATCGTATCCTGCAATTTACACCAATAATTTGGCTTCATACTTGCTTAAAAATGAAAAAAGAAGAAGCTTTCTCTTCTGTCATTCTCTTCCAACGAAATTCAGAATCGTTCTTGCAGCCTCTATGTTGTCTGCAGACAATTTCGATGAGTAACCCCCTTTACTATTCCTTATTTACATAATTAGGGCTCAAATTTTGTCCGAATTCCGTTCATTTACTAGTATTTTGGGTCAAAGTAGACCTTGAGTTGTTGTCTCATTTTTTTCTGACGAATAACTTTGTCGTCTCTCACACAGCTTTACGTCCACGTTGAAGAGTTCTCCTAAAATAAATTCTAAGTAGTCGACTAGATCCAACTCGAGATAATATAATCAATCATTTGACTCCATCAATTACATAGTTCTCATTTGATTCTTCCAATTGCCAAACTATTAGTTAAGAATTTCTGCTAAAATGAATTTATCATTTCACAAAAACAAACCAATCCATGAATTTACTGGTACCAAATTCCAAGCGAATTGAATGATAATTGATAAGTGGATAGAGTTAACTCACATTTAACGAGTCGCCTAGGACAAGACACACACGACCAGTCATTTAATTTGTCGCATACATCGAGACAACAACCATAGAAAAGAAAAAAGAAACCACGTTGCATCACACTAGATAACTTTTGAGTCTATTATGCACATGAATTAATGTACAACGTCATTAGTATCCACCACAAATTTTCTATCAACTGCTTCCAGCAGCTTTTCATAAGCTATTTTCTGGTGAGTGGCCACTTAGGATTCCCATTCCAATCTCGGTCTAAAATATTATTATTATATGCTATCAACTCATCATCACTTTTATAAGTGGGCGAATTAGACAAGTGATGTTAAATGGAAATTAGCCTCTGAATTGACTAATTATTTCTTCCTTTCTTTCTTGTGATGGCCAGTTCTAAACTACGAAGAGGAGAAAAATCACGCACTTATATTTATATAATTTATAAGGTCATTTTATTGAGTAAGTGCTAGAAGAGTTATTATTATGCATTAACAGTTAGCTATTAGGCATGCTATGGTTGGGAAAAGATTTTTGTTATTCAATATAATCATCTGTATTACAATGAACAAGAGTCCATTATATATTCTATATAATGTACAAAAATCTAGTTTAAGAATGGAAAGTCAATTATAATATATACACAATCCTTAAATTACAACTTTCCATTGTTTTATATTTTTCCACTTCTGCCTCGTTAGAGTGCTTCTTCTCGCATGAGAGACGTGTCCGCCCAAAACCCTAGTTTTCTTCGTCAGAGGTTGTGCTCGCCGTCGACAAACGCCCATCCTGCACTTCGTTGCCGCCGGACATCCTCGTGCATGTTCTCATACTGTTACGCTTAATATTTTGGTTGTTTCGTTTTTTTCGTGTTCCTGCTCTTTATTTCTTGTTTTCTTCTGTTTGGTTTTAGGGTCCGTGACTCCGGGTACACAGCCGCCTCGTCACTATGGAACCCCACTCATCAACCGATACAAGAGGACACAACAATTCTGATTCTGAACTGGTGAGAATGACTCAAACCCTATCTCTAACAGCGAAGGAATCTATTTCGTTGGTATTACGAGACGTTCCGGGGGTTGCATCTAGGTCGAGCTACCCACTCTCACTGGTGGGTAGGGTTTTCACTCGACGCATAATTCGGTTTGACTTCTTCCGATCAGCTATGATGAGAGCCATGACACCGGTAAAGGGGATGGAACTGCTGGAGGTGGGTGATGATCGGTATGTTTTCAAATTCAATCACAAAGTGGATTTGGAAAGGGTCTTGGAGAGTGGCCCATGGAGCTACGAAAAATATCCTGTGATTCAATTCAGAGGTTGGAGAAGGATGAGGACCCGCTGAAGGTGGAACTGAATATGAGTGATTTCACAGTCCGAATTTATGGGATTCCCTTGGTGAACAAGAGCCCAGATTTGATCCAGTTGTTAGCAGCAAGGATTGGGGTTGTTCGAAAGGTGCTGGTAGAAAATCCTTCTAGCATGGCCACGGAGTTTGTGAGGGCAAGAGTAGGGATAAAGGTAACTGAACCACTACTTAGTTTTTTGGCATTGACCCTGCCGATGGAAAGAAACTGGGAATCACATTCAAATATGAGAGACTCAATAATTATTGCTATTTTTGTAGTGTGTGTGACCATGTTGATAAATTTTGCTTGCTACGTTACGAGGAGGGTTTCGTGGATCCTTCTCCACAGTTCCCTTATGGTCCCTGGTTACGTGCTTCCTGACGTCCCCAAACAACCCATTCCTGTCCCAAACCAACCGAACCCAGCTGATCCCACTCTCTTAGATGAACAGGAGAACTCTAATCCTTCTGACTCCCATTTCCTATCTTCTGCCATCAATAGCTCGCAACCTGAATTTACTGTAACTCCATATATGAAGCCCTTGATACCTCCCACTTTCCAATTCACCCCCATGACATCGAAGCCACACAACCCTTCTCTATGCAATAACCAATAATCCAACTCGTTAAACCATCTGTTAGAATACCATCCCACTTGCAACAGTAGTAGCTCTTCTTCAACTGCTGCTGCTATCTCTGCCATTCAAAATACCACACTCCTATCCAACTCTCTCACATCTTCAACTTCTAATCTGGTCTTTACACGCCAATGATCTCCCCGTAGCAGCCCTGAACAACCCCGATAAAGAACCAAAACTAATAAAATGAACATGCCTTCCATGTTGCAATTGGATCAAATCCAAATCCAAATCCCCACTCCCGATAACACTCTCGCCGCAAGTAAATCTCCCTCTTGTCAACCGGATTCTCTCAACAGCCAACTCATAAACGTGCCACTAACTCTGAACATTTCTGAAAACTTCCCACCACAAACCCAGAAACCCCGAAAATTTTGCAAAACCAAACCTGCTTCTCCAGCTTTTTCTCCCTCTTCCACTCAGCGTTTAGCCAACTCCTCTTTTGCTGATCGTATTGATGCCCTTTCGGACATTACGAATCTAACGGTGGAGGCTGCGAGGCAGCCCCGCCGATCCCAATGAGTTACTTAAGCTGGAACTGCCAGGGCTCGGGGGGTCCCTGGCGAGTTCCCAACCTCAGAGGCTTTATTAGGTCTCACAACCCCTCGATTATCTTCTTAGCTGAAACCAAATACAAGCGTAGGAAGATTGATTAACTGAAACGTAGTCTTGATTTGAATGGTTTTAGTGTTGATGCGGAGGGTAAGGGGGCGGCCTTGCGTTGCTTTGGCGCAGGGACGTCAGAGTCACTCTACAAAGTTTTTCCCATAATCACATTGATGTGGTGGTTGCGGGTGAGGAGTCAGAAGGTGATTGAAGGTTTACGGGGTTCTATGGTTATCTAGAGAGGCAAAATAGGAATCGATCTTGGAACTTGATTCGTGATCTTGGTTCTCATTCGAATTTACCCTGGGTGATGTGTGGGGATTTCAACGGAATTCTGAGTAATGATGAAAAAATGGGATGCTTAGATCATTCGTTTGCTAGCATGAATGAGTTTTGGGGAGCACTGGAGGCGGAAAGGTTATCGAATTTGGGATTCAAGGGACCTGAGTTTACATGGTTCCATAAGCCACAGGGTGAGGTTTACATGCAGACATGTCTTGATCGTGCCGTGGCTTCTGCTGAGTGCCGGGCCAGGTTTCCTGAAGCGAGCGTGTCGCATCTTTCGGCATCATGTTCTGATCATAAGCCAATCCTAATTACTCTCAAACCGAAAACTAATTCAGTGAAGAAAGAAAGGAGGTCGTTTAGGTTTGAAGCAGTGTGGGTCAAAAGTGAAGAGTGCAAAAATATTATTGAAGAGTCGTGGGAGGAATCGATGGCTGACTCACCTACTGAAAGAGTGTTAAAAGGAATTGAAAGGTGCAAGATGGGCTTTTTAAACTGGAAACGGGAAAAAAGAGCCATTACAGAAGAAGTGGAGAAGTGGGAAGCTAGGCTGAAACAAATTAGGGATGCCCCGTACTCGGAAGAACTCATGGTGGAGGAGAGCATCCTAAAAGGGAAAATTGGGAAATTTTTGTTGGAAGAAGAACTACGATGGAAACAACGGGCTAAAGTACAATGGCTACGAGAAGGGGATCGAAATACTAATTTTTTTTTCATCTCAAAGCCAAACAAAGGGCGGTGACAAATCATATTGAGGCTTTGAAGGATGATGATGGGGTGGTTCATAAGTCGGAAGAGGGCATCAAGAATATCATAGAAAAAAGTATTTTGGAAAGTTGTTTGAATCCAATGCTTGCCCGAGCGAGGATATGGACAGAGTCTTAGGGGTGGTTCAGCGTAAGTTAAGTGACGAGATGGGGCAGTGGCTGCTTGTACCGGTCTCTCATATTGAGGTAACTAAAGCTGTTAATTTCATATACCCCTTGAAATTCCCGGGCCCTGATGGTCTTCCCCCTCTTTTCTTTCAGAAATATTGGTTTATTGTGGGTAATAATGTGATCAGATGTGTGTGTGAGTTCATTGATAGAGGGAATTTCGATAATCGCTTGAATTTCACCCACATTGTGCTCTTGCCTAAGTGTAAAACCCCTGAACTTGTAACTCAATTCCGCCCAATCAGCCTTTGTAATGTGGTGTATAAAATTGCGTCGAAAGTGTTGGCCAATCGTGTTAAGCCCTTTCTTGATCTTGTCATATCCCAGAGTCAATCTGCTTTCATTCCCAACCGTCTTATTAGTGATAATATTCTGGTTGCTTTTGAAATTAACCACTTTATTAAGCGTAAGAGTACAGGAAATGATGGTTTTTTTAATCTAAGGCTCGATATGAGTAAGGCGTACGATCGAGTAGAATGGGGGTTTCTCGACCAAGTTATGACCAGGTTAGGCTTTCTCCGTATTTTTGTTGATCGGAGCATGTCGTGTATCTCTACTGTGTCCTTTTCTTTCTTGCTTGATGGTATGGAGTTTGGCTCGTTGGTCCCAGAGAGAGGAATTCACCAGGGGGATCCTCTCTCTTCTCTTACAGGACATGGAGAACAAGGACGTTATCAAGGGAGTGGTTATCTATCGAGGGGCGCCGAGTGTTTCTCATTTACTGTTTGTTGATGACATGATGGTGTGTGGAAAGGCGACGGAGGAAGCGATGCAAGGGATTAAATCAGTGTTTAAGTTGTATGGGAGGGTGTCGGGACAGGAGATGAACGGGGCTAAGTCTTCCATGATGGTCAGCCCTAATATTGACAATAGTAGAACGGATTATTTGGAGGGCTTGTTGGGGGTGCGCAGAGTTGACAGACTAGACTGATACCTCGGACTTCCTTCGTCCATTAGTAGATCAAAGAAAGTTGCGTTCTCGGGAATTGTGGACAGGATAAAGAAGAAAGCTTATGGCTTTTCAGAGAAGTTCTTGTCGAAGGCTGGTAAGGAAGTACTTATCAAATCCGTGCTCCAAGCCATTCCTTCTTACATCCTCAATTGTTTTCTCTTGTCGGATGTGCTACTTAAGGAGATTGATGCGGCATTGGCACATTTCTGGTGGTGTGACAAAGAAAAGAAACGACTTCATTAGTTTAAGTGGGAAAGCTTATGTATAAGTAAGTATGAGGGAGGTTTGGGTTTCAGGGTGATTCAATTGTTTAATCTTGCGATGTTGGCAAAACAAATGTGGAGAATGGCTAAGGAGAAGGATAGTTTATTGGCTCGACTTATGAAAGCTAGATATTTTCAACACTCCGAACTGTGGAATGCGCCTTTAGGACGAAACCCCTCTTATGCTTGATGGAGCATCCATGAAGCTCGTTATCTTATTGCGAAGGGTACCCGGTGATGGGTAGGAGACGGGAAGAGCATTAAGGTGGGGTTGGATCCATGGGTCCCGGGGGCTGTGGATTTTCGGCCTCAAACCAAGGAGAATGTGGATGTTTTGGCAATGTGGGTCGATGAACTTCTCAAGCAGGGAGTGATGGAGTGGGACGGGGTAAAGGTGCGGTCGTTGTTTAGGGAGGAGGACGCGGAATGGATTTTTGGCATTCCCTTGGGGGACTATCCGCACCCTGATACGTTGGTGTGGAATTTTAATGCTAATGGAAAATTCTCTATCCGTAGTGCCTACAAACTGACGGTAAGGGATTCGGAGCTCAGTGAGGGATCCGGGGGTAAGGTTCAAACGATGGGACCATGGAAAGAAGTTTGGAACATGAATGTGTTACCCAAAATTAAACATTTCCTATGGAAGTGTGGGAGAGGGATACTGCCCACTGCTGCAAACTTGCTAAGTAGGAGGTGTATTGAGGAAGATGTGTGTGCGGTCTGCGGTGAAGACGGGGAAAACATGGCTCACGCATTGGTCTTATGTCCTTTTGCGAGACAAGTTTGGGCGTTGGTCCACATCAGCTGGCATTGGCTTAGACCATTAGCTGAAAATTTTGGGGAAGGATTAAAGTAAGTGTTGGCGGGGTTGGAAGAAAATGACAGACGCAAATTGGTCAAGTTACTGTGGCTGATATGGCGCCACCGGAACAGCTGCCGTTGGGATGATGTTCGGAAAGAGCCTGCAGCGTTGGTGTCTGAAGCTGCTAACTTCACTGTGCCAGCGGTCACCGTGGAAGAGGAAGTGGCGGCTTTACAAATTACAGCTCCGGTAACTTCTTGGCGAAAACCGGCAACAGGGTGGATGAAGCTTAATTATGACGGGACGGTATTTAAAGAAGCAAAGGTGGTGGGGATTGGAGTGGTGGCGAGGGATTGTGACGGACATTGTAAAAGATGGGAAATGGATCAAAAATATAATTTGACAGATCATTTTATTGCTGAGGCGTTGGCAGCCTTGTCCGCGGCCAAATTGGGTCGTGATTTTGGTTGGCGTAATGTCGTGCTGGAAGGGGATTGCATGAACTTGGTCGACCAGTTAAGGAGTTGGGAACCGGACTTATCGGTGGTTGGGAACATAGTGGCGGACATCAAAGCCATGTTAGGAATAGTGCCCTAGAAAGCCGATTGTAATATCCGCTTTGGACTTTTCCTTATGTAATCACAGACAATCTTT
>JBBMKE010436133.1:0-10092 GCA_037834125.1 Lippia alba
ATTATTTTAATTTTTTTTATATAGGACACGGCTCAGGCGTGTCTGACACGTGTCGGAGCCGTGTCGGGCGCGTGTCCGTGTCCGACACGTGTCGGACACTGCACGGCCCATTTTTGAGCCGTGTCCGTGCTTCAGTGAGGAGGAGTAGTAGTAGTAGTTTATCTACTATAAAGGTTATTTAATTAAATAAAATATTTTTATCATGTCAAAACTTTATTTTTATAATTAATAATCGTTCTGTTAATTTTTTTTGTAATTTTCCAAAAATACCCTTATCAAACAGTAATACTTATGTATTGTCGAAAATACCCCTAGGAACTATTTTATAATATATGAAATGTTAAGGGTTCATTTTGTTAATATTTATATATTCAAGGTATTATTATAAATTTTCTTTTTATTTAAATTACATTAAAAATTTAATAATTATAATTATATATTTAATGGAAATTATAAAATCTTAAACATTTTAATATATATAAAAAATTATTTTGACAGTTAAAAGAAGTTATATTCTTTTACCAAATACTTCCAATTCCAGCAACCCAAATGACATATAACTACAATAAATTTTCAAATTCGCAACGATTGTTTTAGCAATAATTTTATTTTCGTTGTAAATAATTATGTTTTGGCAACGAAAAATGATATTTGTTGTCTTTTTCCTTACTTATTTAGCATAAAAAATATTTTTCGTTGTTAAATATATGTGTCTCTCAACCGTCACTTTAAAATCTTATTTGGCAACAAATTTGACAAATTACAACAAAAAATTTTGTAATCAAAGTACTAACTCTTTTGGGAACAATATGAAATCGTTTACAATAATAAATTTCAGCAACAAAATATAATTGTAGCTGATAATGCCTTTGTGCAACGAAATTTATCGTTGAGAATTATTGTAAAAATTAGCTACGATATTTAATTGTTGCTAAATATTTAACTTTTCCCAACAAAATATTTTGTTGCGGTTGTAGATTTTGGGAAACAAAGTATATCATTATTAATAATTTTAGCAACGATAATTATTGTTGAAAAATATGAAGTACTTTTGGTGACAAAATTTTTTGTGGCAAATACATATTTAACAAATTATAAAAAACCAAATTAATTGTATATGAATTTTCTTTAAGCAAACATTACATCTAGCCAAGTTGGTTTGGGGCCAATTATCTTTTGTCGTAAACACGAGTTCGACTTGTGAAAAGAACAAAATAAAATAATATTTTTTAAAGCTACATTTGGAAACAAAATTTATTTTGTTGTTGTAAAAAATACTTTTAGGCACGAAAAGTTTTTCATTGTAAAATATCATGTAGTTTGCAACGAAATATATCTGATGGACCCCAAAATATGCTCGTATCTACACATCCATGTGGCATGATCGTGGAAGATCTCCTCATGACCTAGCTAGCGCTCCACTTGCTTGCTCGGGATTCTAAGGCTCGAAGTACGAGCCCAGCCTCAATTCTTACTGAACCATATAGGAAACCACCTCCCAAGCGAGCTTACCCTCGGGTAACACAACCCTCAGGCCTTAAGCATGATGGTTCTACCATTCGACTCCTCCCGCAAAGGATCCCTCTTCGAGCGTCCCCGCACTCGAGGGCTCTACGAGGGTCCCGTCGCTCGGGAAAACAATCCCTTAACCGCCACTGACACCACAGTCTGGCATAACCGCCCAAAAGGTTTTAGTGACGCGATCAGGTCACTTAGACCCTTACGTTTCGACACGTGTCTAGGGCAACACTGTTTCTGGACCACATCAGTACTTTTACACAAATACCCCTATCCTCAAACTAAATAGGAGAGTTCACTACACTTTCCTCAAGAAATCCTCACCCGCTACAGTGCATTTCTTTATATACAAGTCACACACACTGAACTGGAAATTCTATTGTTGCATATTTAAGCTTCACACAGCTTCATCTTCCTCACTAAAGTGTTATCCTAGCTCGTAGAATCCATGTTCAATGGAAACCCAGTTCCTGAGGCTCATATGCCTATGATGGTCTTCCTCTTCCACATACACAAATAGAGAATGAATTGGTGTTAATTCCTTCTTTAACCATTTTTGACGCCGTCTATGGGAAACCATCTCCTACGGTCCTTGATTTCAATAAGCTAGTCGAATAGTAACACCTAATCCCCTTCAAAATTGTGTTTCCAGTTTTAGGTGTTGGATTCTCTCTTGTTTCGATATTTTGTACAACCTTTTTTGGATATAGCTGTTAGCACGCGTTCCAGAGCTACCAGAAACTGAGGGGTCCTCCCTCCCCTGAATGAAGAGACTCCCGGAGGAGGACCCTTCGAGGGAGCCGCTGTGACCATGGTAGGTGGTGTAACTCTTTCCGTAGACCTAACTAATCCGACCAATACGGTCCACGCGAGCCTCCCTCTGCCACCACCTTCCATTCCAACCTATGCTGCAGGCCCCTCTCATGCCGTTGGAACCGCGAGCGCTGGTCAGTTTACCACCACGTTGATGCCATCACAGAGCATGGCATTCATGCATCCTGGGGTGATGCAGGGCTATACCTCTGGATTCGCTCCGAACATGGTGACTGGTGTAATGCCTAACCTACTGCCGACGATTCAGCCTTATCAAGTGGGAAACCTCCAGCTCCCAATGACTTTACCCTCGAGATCCAAGAAGTGGAGATGCCCCAATTAACGAGCCAACAACTTTTGATAATCTATACCCAGTGTGAAGCGCAGGTGACCCAGAACGCTTGGAAGCACTTCATCACCATGTATTTCCCCACTGGAACGAGGGATGCGGGAGCGTTCCCATTGGGATGATTGCGAGCACACCCGTTGGAAACGGCCGCGTAGAACCTACAACAGCCCCAATAACCTCTTCCACCTCTTTCTCCGAGGGACGACGCGCCTTTGAGGGTGGAGTAACCACTCCCTTCACCACCTCCACTAAATGGGGCCGAGCTGCAAAGAGTCCAAAACCGAAAATGAAGATGAAGAGGTCCAATCCAGGATCTCGAGGAGAAGCCAAGCAAGAGAAGGAGTCAATCCTCAGCTGCGTGATGTTCAGGACCAGCTCAACGACCTTCAAGACATAGTGCAATAGCTCTCTCGAGCGCGTGCCCAAGTCTCCCATCCGGGAGGCAAGGGATTCAGGGCCAGAGATGCTCGTGAACCACGACAGTCTCCTCAGCATGAAAGAAGAGAACTTCGCGAGGATTGCAGAGAGTATGATAGAAACCGAGGGGAGTACCAACTCTTAGAGGTCTCTCTCGTAGAGGTTCTCATGACCCGAGCGGGGATGGGAAAGATTCAAAATCCATCAACAAATATGATGGAACCATTGACCCAGCGGAGCATCTCAATAATTTCACCCACCTGATGCACCTCTACGAGCATCCTCTGCACTACTAGGCCAAGCTGTATGTTACCTCTCTCTAGGGTATGGCCCAAGAATGGTACAACAAGCTTCCTCAATGCTTGATTCATGGGTATGGAGACCTCACGGATGCCTTCCTCGCCACTTCAACTCCTTGAAGGCACCTACCCCCAACGCGATCGCACTTTACCATATAGTCGAGGGGCCCAACGAAACGCTTAGATCCTTTATGGGACACTTCAGTAAGGAGGTTCTACTTGTAGAACAACCCTCTATGGTCTTCGTCTGGCACGTGCTCTTCTAGTCTATCAATATGAAGAACTATGTTAGCAGAAAGTTCAAAGAGGAAGTGGCAAAGTAGAAGCTGCGAACCACACGAAGAAAAATACTTTACCCCCGTAAAGGTCTGAGCACGAGCGTATCCCACTCAATAGGCCTATTGCCGAGATCTATTCCTTGGCAGACGAAAAGCTCTTCAAATAACCGCCACGGATGAGAAAAACTGAAGCCCAAAAGCACTCGAGGAAGTATTGCATCTTTCACAAGCAGAAAGGCCGTGACACAATCGACTACCGTCAGCTTGAGATGGAGATCCAGCGTCTCATTGCTGGGGGACACCTCAAGGAATTTGTGAGGGCCCTGGAAAGGTTCGATGAGCGTTGCAATGAACGCGCTCGTGAAGGAAGGAGGAGCCGCTCGCGCTCAACAAGCCCTCGTTCACCACCAAAAGCGAGCCACCGAGGGAAACAAAAAGCTGGAGAGTTGGAGAATCAGCCCTATGCAGTCATCAATATGATCGCAGGAAGATCCTCGGTAGGAGATTCCAATGCCTCCGCCGTTGCCTGATGCGTAGTTATGACCAAAAATCCCAAATGGTCCAATCCATTTATTTTGTGAAGGCCAGTCAACGCTCGCGCAAGAATGATATCTTTGGCTTCAGCGACAAAGACCTTGAACACATTGTAACACCCCACGGGGCCAGTGAAACCTCTGACTGCCCCATGGTGGTTAGTTTAGACGTGCATAACCATGTTATAAAGAGGGTCTTAGTGGATAATGGAAGCTCTATTAACATTTTGCCATACGCCACATTTCGAAAAATGAACATAATAAACCTTCCCCTCGAACCCCTCAGAACATCCCTCATTGGCTTTGGGGGTTCCGAGCTTGTCCCTTGCGGACAAATATGCTTGGCCACCTCCTTTGGTCGTGCCCCACAGCATAAAACATTGAATATTCTGTATGCAGTTGTAGAAGTAGATTTATCTTATAACATCATCATCGGGCGGCCTGCCCTCATGGATTTCAAGGCTGTGATCTCGACGTACCATCAGAAGATCAAGTTCCCCACTCCCGAGGGTACAGGAGAAGTCCTATGCAAGGTAAAGGAAGCTTGAGAATGTTACATTTTATCACTTCGCAGCCATAAACCTAGGCCAACCATCTAGCAGGGCTCTATGAAGAAGACTGTGGGCTTCCCAAAGCTTGATGAGGATGGTCCCGAGCGTAAACGAGCCAAACTCTACAAAAAGAAGAACAAGAAGCGAGGGTCCAAAGCTCCTGCGGGCGATGGGCCTTCAGGGGCTATAGAAGAATCCTCAGAGAGCGACGAGGATAAACCTTCGGAAGAAGTAGACAACCGCATCACAGGCAAGAAAAGGGCACTCGAGGCGCCACGGCCAGAAGTAAGGTTTGAACCAATAGAGAACTTCCTCACCATCGAATTGGAACCCGAAAATCTCGAGAAAACAACTCGGATGGGCTCGAATCTCGAAGGATCTGCCCAGATCATGATGATCAACTTTTTTCGAGAGAACTTGGATGTCTTCACTTGGAAAGCTTTGGATTTAACTTGTATTAATCCGAGCATCATAATCCATAGGCTCAACTAGGAATGCAAACGAGCCGAGCCGAGCCGAGTCTTGGCCCCTTTTTTGTGGCTCGGGCTCGCCCTTAGAATTTCTGGCTTGGGCTTGGCTCGCAAGCTACGAGCCACAAATTTCATGGCTCGGGCTTGGCTCACCCTGAAGTTTGGCTCGGCTCGCAAGCCTGACGAACCCCATTAAACCAATGGCAGAAAAACTATCAATCAGATCTGAGAAGAAAAAACTACATTCATCAACTATGTAAAACAACAGTAGAATCCATCAATACAGATTTATCCCATACCAAACAACTTGGTAAAAAAAAACCTAAATTCATCAGTTGTATAGATCATTGAAGGATATTTAAAGCCAAAAAAATTGAGTACAGAGCAAACCAGAAAAATGAAAAGAAAAACAAGAAAAATAGAGATCTAAATCAGATCTGAATGTCGAAAAAAGAGAAGAAAAGAAAAAAATAAAAACAAATCTGCTTCACTTCACCGGGCGGTCGCCTTCGACTGATGCCGTGGACGGCGGTGACGTCTTTTGAAGGAGGTAAGGAATATGGTGGCGGCGCTTGGAGGAGCCTTGAAGCAGGTGGTGGTGACGGCAACCTAGAAAGCAAACGGTGGTGGTGGCGTCTTGAAGGTGAAGAAGTGGCAGTGCCTGGAGTTTTCTTCAAGTAACGGTGGTGGTGGCGTTTTTACGGTGACGAAGAGGGTGGTGGTGCCTGGTTTTTTTTGGTGGTGTCCTGAATGGCGGTGGTGGTGTCTTGAATGACGGTGGTGGTAAAAGAGATGAAGAATGAAGATCTGATTTGGGGATGAGAGCCTAAGAAAGGAATTAGGGTTTTATTTCTCTTGTTTAGTTCATTTTAGTATGAGACGTGTATGTATATATATATAATAATAATAATAATAATAATAATAATAATAATAATAATATATATAATGTATATAATATATTATATTTTATAATTATTTTTATTTAGTTTGCGAGCCGGCTCACGAGCTTCGAACCACAAATAAGTAGGCTCGGGCTTGGTTCGAGAGAGACACGAGTCGAGCCTTGGCTCGGCTCGGTTCGCCAACTTCAAACTTGAACTCAAGCTTTTACCGAGCCAACTCGTGAAGCTCGCGAGCCTGCTTGGCTTGTTTGCATCCCTAGGCTTAACATGGACCCCGCGTTCAAACCCATCAAACAGAAAAAGAAGGACATCCATGGGTTCCGTAAGCAGGTTGTTGAGGAAGAAGTTAACAAACTCCTCGACGCTCAGTACATTAAGGAAATCCTGTACCCAAAGTGGCTATGCAACATCGTTCTCATGCCCAAAAGTGCTAACAAATGGCGCATGTGTAGCGACTTCACAGATTTAAACAAAGCTTGCCCCAAAGATCCCTATGCCCTGTCTTGCATAAATCAATTGGTGGATTCGACTGCGGGCTGCGAGCTCATGAGCATGATGGACGCCTTCCAGGGGTATTATCAAATATTCATGGCTCCGGAGGACCGCCCAAAAACTTCATTTGTGGTGTATGTTGGAGTATATTATTTTCTGGTCATGCCGGAGCTACCTATCAGCGCCTCGTAAATAGGATGTTTGAGCCTGAAATTGGAAAGTCCATGGAAGTTTATGTGGACAACATGATTGTGAAAAGCGAGCATCAAGGCTCTTATCTAGGTGACCTCCGATGAGTATTCGTCATTCTCAAACTGTATGGGATGAAACTCAATCATTCTAAGTGCACGTTCAGCATCCGAGGAGGAAAATTCCTTGGCTATGTGGTTAGCCAACGAGGGATTGAAGCTAACCCTGAGAAGATCAAGGCAATTCTGGATATCCCTTCTCTTCGGAATGTTAGGGAAGTTCAATTGTTAGTGGGAAAGATAATCTCCCTTAACAGATTTATCTCTCGGTCTGTCGACCGAAACCTACCTTTCTTCAAGGTCCTACGCAACGCTCGAAATTTTGAGTGGACCTCAGAGTACGAGCAAGCCCTTCAGGGCATGAAGCAGTACCTCTCATGTTCTCCACTCCTGACCAAGCCAGTAGAAAGAGAGCGTTTGTTCATCTATCTCTCAGTTTCCTCGAAGGCCACGAGCGCTGTCCTTGTTGTCGTGCGCGAGAGAAAACACCTTCCTGTGTACTACCTAAGTAAAACCTTGCAAGGAGCAGGGAAAAGATACACAAAAATCGAGAAGTTTGCCTTTGCTCTCTTTAATGCTTCCCGGCAGTTAAGGCCATATTTTCAAGCACACTCTGTCACGGTGCTCAAAATCAACCACTTAAGCAAATATGGGTCAAGCCTGATGTCTCTAGAAGGCTTATCAAATGGTTCATTAAGCTAAGCCAATTCGATATCAGCTTCGAGCCACACACAGCCATTCAAGCCCAAGTCGTGGCAGATCTCTTGGTCGAACGCTTCAGGCTAGATTCCAAATCGCTCGAAGACGAGGGCTTATGGTTGCTGCACACAGATGGTTCCTCGACCTCACAAGGGGGAAGTCGGGGTGACCCTTAGGGATCTCTATGGAACGAAAATGGACTTTGCAATCAAGCTTGCCTTCCAAGCCACCAATAATGAAGCCGAGTATGGAGCGCTCACCTAAGGGCTTAGAATTGCTCTGAAGAGTGGTGCTAATAGGGTAACAACTTACGTTGACTCCTAGTTGATTGCAAGTCAAATTTACGGGACTTATAAAGCTCGAGAAACCACCATGGTGCGTTATTTGGCGAAAGAAAGAGAGATCATCGCTGAATTCAAGGAGTTCCACCTGTTGCAAGTCCCGCGAGCGGTGAATGAGCGCAGACACCCTCTCAAAGTTTGCGTCATCCATCGACGAAACTTGCGAGCGTGCCATCACATTCCTCAGAACCGAGGGGACGCTGATAGAAGAGGACAAGCTCCCCAGCCAAGTTAACATAATTGACCCATCCGAGCCATGCTGGCTCGATGCTGTCATACTATTTCTCCATGACGGAAATCTCCCGAGCGATAAGGTCGAAGCAAGGAAGATAAGAAATAAAGCCCCCAGATACTCTCTGGACAATGAGGGACGCCTATTCAAATGCTCGTTTCAAGGACCACCCATGAGATTTCTCAGACCCTCGCAAGCTAAGGAGGTGTTAGAATATAGTTCTATACACAGTGGCAGTTGTGGAAATCACTCTGGCGGTTGAATTTTGGCCAAGAAGGTATTAAGGAGTGGATTCTACTGGCCCCCAGTCTTAAAGGATGCCATCAACGACTCTAAGAAATGTCCCAAGTGCCAGTTTCACGCAAACATCCCTCAGCTTCCAGCAGTCCAGATGATCCCTATCGATGTATCATGACCCTTCAACCAATGGGGCATTGATATCGTGGGACCCCTCCCTTTGGCGGTCGGGCAATGAAAGTTCGCCATCATAGCGGTGGATTACTTCACCAAATGGGCCGAGGGAGAAGCGGTCGCCCAGATCACCTTCTGGATAGTGAGGGACTTTATCTGGAAAATATCATCTGTCGTTATGGCATCCCGAGGCTGCTCATCTCGGATAATGGCTCTCAGTTCATCGCCATAGATACTCGAGAGTGGTGCTCGGAACTGGGAATCGAGCCTCGAGAGTAAGAAAGGCGAATGGGCCGAGGAACTCCAAGGAGCCCTCTGGGCGTATCGGACGGCGATAGGCGAGACTCCCTATGCCTTGATATATGGATCCGAGGCAATGATACCTACAGACACTACCAGAAATATACGTTTTAGCGATGCTAAAAAGCGTCACTAAAAGATCCTATTGTGATGCTTTGGATTTTGCGACGCTAGGTAGAAGTGTCAGGTAGGTAGGCGTGACAATAGGGTTTTGTGACGCTAAAATGCGTCTCTACATGTGAGTCTATTGCGACGCCAATTAGTGTCATGATAAGTACGATGTTGTGACGCTTTTTAGAGCAATTAACGAAGTCCCAATACCTTAACTAACTGATTTTGTGACGCTAAAAAGCGTCTCTAAATGTGGGCCTATTGCGACGCCAGAAAGTGTCATGATAATCGTGATGTCGTGACGCTTTTTAGCGTCATTAATGGAGTGCCAACTACCTTAACTAACTTTTTTGAGCTGCGTTAAAGCGTCGTATGAACATATTTTATGACGCTATGTAGCGTCTTTTTAGCGCATATATTATGACGCTATATGGCGTCACATTAGACTTTTTGATGACGCCAGAAAGCGCCACGAAAATGAGTTATAATGACGCTAGAAAGCGCCATTATAACACTGTTATGGCACATTAAAACGTGGTAATACAATTTGATAGGACGCTTTAATGCACATAATCGTCTCGTTAACATCTTATATGACGCTTTTTAGCGTCAAAACTATATTATGTCATTTATTAGCGTCATAATAAAATATGTTATGGCAAGCAAAGCACTATTATATTGTTTTGTCACGTTACGCAATAAAGCATCATGAAAGAATATATGTAAATAATATTTTGTAATTAATATTAAAATCACATTTTATGTAATTAATCTAATTATATTCCACTAATTTGTGACACAAACAAATTAAAATAACGGTCATAATAAATGAAACAACATAATATAAATACGTTGACAAAATTTCCAATCCAAAATACCATTAATTACAAATGTCCCTAATAGAATATATAATGTTTGGCCATATATAACATAAATGGCAAAATGTTGGTTAAGTATCAATACCAACTGGCCATATTTAACCAAAATGGCAAAAGTTTAAGTACCTAGTGTGATTGTGCGTTAAAGCAAAACACGGCAAGTCTCCGAAAATGTGTCAATCTCGAGCCATAACAACCTATATAAAATATACAAAAACATAGTCTGAATTAAATAGGTAGAAAGAGACTT
>JBBMKE010436154.1:0-10091 GCA_037834125.1 Lippia alba
TGCGGGGTGGCGGTGCTCAGCGGCGGCGGGGCCGTCGTCAACGTGACTCTCCGGCAGCCGAATCAACCCGGCGGAGTAGTGTCCCTCAATGGCAGATTCGAGATACTGTCCTTGTCGGGGGCGTTCTTGCCGCAGCCGTCGCCGCCGGGGGCCACCACGTTGGCGGTGTACTTGGGCGGAGGACAAGGGCAGGTGGTCGGTGGCACGGTGGTTGGGCCACTTGTGGCGGCGGGGCCGGTGATGGTTATGGCGGCGACGTTTTCGAATGCTACTTATGAGAGACTGCCCCTTGAAGAGGAAGTTACGGGCGGTGAAATGCAAATACAAGCTCCGCCGGCAGAGGCGGCGCCGCAGTATAACTTGCCCCCGAATTTGGTGCCGAATGGGCAAATGCCGCCGCATGATGTGTTGTGGGCGGCGGCTCAGCTGCCTCCGCCGTATTGAGGCGGTGGTTCTTTAATTTTCTTTTGATGTGGCGGAGATCTGTGGAAGTTTTGAGCATATTTAGGAATCATGAAAGAAGGTTAGATCTGTTCTAATTAATATATCACACATAGCTCTTTTGTATATGGCTTCTATCAGACCTCATTAATATTTTATTTCCATTTTCCCAAAGTTGTGGTTGATTAATTAGTTAATTTTCAATAAATAACAGTGTTCAGTGGGAATAAATTTTATGGCATTGTGATTTTGTAATTTCCCTTAAGATTAGATCTTTCTTTTATGAAAATTTGACATATAGTACATCTTATGATCACTGATCAGAGAATACGATGTACAGACGCAAAAACGAATGTAATTTCCCTTGAGATTAGATTTTTCTTTTATGAAATTTTGATATATAGTACATCCTATGATCAGAGAATATAATATATAGGCACGCAAAAACGAACATAATACTGATGCTGTTGTGACAAGACTAATTTTTTTTATATTTGTTATGAGATTGTTAGGTGTTGGATAATTTTTTTTATATTTGTTATGTGATCGTTAAGTGTTGGATATTGTATTATATATAAGCGTCTAATATCAATACTATGCGTCTAATACTAATACGGAGAAGTATTTGCAGATCATGCACCAAAATTATAACATGATTAATTAAATTATAGGATGTGAAATTAATTTGTGGGCACATTTAAGATAATTGGATGATAATTTCATAATTAAATAATTTGCTGACAATAGGATGTGGATTATATGCACTTATTAATACAATGTTCATCTGTATTTTTGTTAAAACCTGTCATTTCTGGGCTCAAATTGGTTGAAAAGAAGAACCCTACTTTGGAAACTTTTAATTTTATGCTATCACATCAATATTGGAGTTTCATGTGGATGGTTCTTAGTGCGAGTGTTCTTGCAAGTTGTTTATACTTTGTGGACTAATTCACTACCAAAGTAAAACATTGACATATTTTCTAGCGCGAATTGGGTGCGATCAAACGACATTGGCCTACTCAATTTGTTTACTAATAATAATAATAATAATAATAATAATAATAATAATAATAATAATAATAATAATAATTTGAATCTATTTCGGTCAAATTTATTCATCTATTTATCTTGTTTTATATAGGAAAAAAATTGAGTTAAAATCAATCAAACTCAACCGATGAAGAGAATGTATTTGTTTGTGTTGTGCTTATGAAAAACAATAATAATAATTTAAGTAAGAAACAAAGAATCTTTTTTTTAATTAAAAAAATAATAATTTACCTCTTGTATTATAATCATTTGTTTAATTGTTTTTATCTAAACTTTTAAATGTTTAAAATAGTTCTTTGTTCTTTAAATATTTTTAAATTGTCATCTCGATCATTTAAGTCTTAACTCATGTCTCATTTTCAACAAAAAATGAACAATTTCTAGAAAAAAATGAATCACGTGTTAATTTATTTTAAAAATTTTTATAAAATAAAAAACAATTATAATACATACTCATAAATTGTTTTTTCCTCGTTAATGAAAAAAGTAAAGAACCAACATCCCTTTCCCAACTGATATGAGAGATTAATAAAGAGAGTGGATTATAGGGTAGAATGGACACATCTCAAAAGGTTTTTATTTTTATATAATTGTTTTTTAATATACACTTAAATGGATAGAGGAATTCGAATCCGAATCATTTATATATCAAATTTGAAATTGAGATATTCAAATCCAGATCATTTATATATTAAATTTGAAATTATGCAGTAGTTCGACTAAATCTATTAACTAGTCTAATGCCTCTAATGCACCAACACTTCTAAAAATATCATTTTGCCGTGTCGTGTCGTGTCGTGTCGGACACTGTGTCCTACACTCCTCACGTGGGAAATTCGAAAAAAAATCCGTGTCGCCGTATCCGTGTCGTGTCGTGTTCGTGTCGCTGTGTCCGTGTCCATGCATCATAGTCTAATGCTACTTTGATTAGAATAACTGATAAATTTATATTTATCAACAAAATAACACTTTCAATAAATTTTTTAATTAAGTATACTTTGGGCTAAAAGGCGCAGCCAGCCTATGCAATTTGTGGTACGTTATTCATTCTTTATATTTATTTTTTATTTTTTAGGATCAGACTTCCCGAGGGCTACATTAATCCGACTCTAAGGAAAGTAAATCAGACACATAGTCGGGAAAGTCCGACGAATCAACGCAAGCTGAAGCTGCATGCCTAGCAAGTTTGTGGGCTACTCCATTAGCACCACGACGAACACAAGAGAAACGAAACTCCTCAAACGAATTTGAGCAAACATCTTTAATATCAGCCACAATGTTGCCCACCACCGATAAGTCCGGTTCTGCCTTCTTTAACCGATCCACTAAATTCTGACAGTCTCCCTCTAGCACCACTTTACGCCATCCAAAGTCCCGCCCCAATTTTGCCGCCGACAGTGCCGCTAGAGCCTCAGAGACCAAGGGTTCAGTTAGGTGGTATCTCCTATCAGTTTCCCAACCCTTACACATTCCTTCGTCATCCCGGGCCACAACAACTATACCCATGGCGGTCGCGTCCTTAAAAACCGCTCAATCGTAGTTCAATTTCATCCATCCATGGTTCGGTTTCCGCCAACTCGTGACTGGACTCACCTGCTGCAGCGCCACTACTTCATCTTCAATAGCTGCTGAAGGAATGTCTAAGTGTGCAACTTCTGCCACAATAACAGCAGGGCTCTTGCACTCATCCTCCCATTTACTCTTGTTGCGATTATTCCACAAACCCCACATAACCGTAACTAACTTACGCCCATCTTCCTCGTCCAACTCCCCCAACGCCCGTCTAAGGTCGTCCCCAGAGTTTGCTGCCATGGGGAAAATCAACTGCCATCTTAGGTTCGTAAGGGCCCAAACTTGTCTTGCTAATGGACATAAGAACAAGACATGAGCCAAATCCTCCCCATTCGCTCCACATATCCCACATACGTCCTCATCAATGCACTTTCTTCTACACAGGTTCGCCGCTGTAGGAAGGATCCCCCTCCCGCATATCCATAAGAACAATTTAATCTTAGGAAGAACCTTAAGATTCCACACTACCTTCCAGGGAACCCCATTAGACACCACCCCCACCTGTGCTCGTTTCCGTTCCAAGATTCTTACCGCCAGCTTATAGGCGTTGCGCACAAAGAAAAAGCCGTTTGCATTAAAATGCCAAACAGCAGTATCGGGCCGAAAGTAATCACCCAGAGGGATATTAAGAATCTACTTAGCATCCTCATCAAGAAAAATGTTCCATATCTTCTCATCATTCCATGCAACGGGACCCGGTTTTAGTTCACCTTTTTCGGTACCTCTGTGACGTTATCCCTCAATTTGGGACGAAAGTTCTCTAGTCCTGGTATCCACCTGTCATACCTCACATTGATGCTTCTCCCATCCCCCGCTCGCCAATGCGTCCCTTCTGCAATAAGGTAACGAGCTTCATGCAAACTACGCCAAGCATTGGATAGGTTACGGCCTAACGGAGCATTCCACGGCTAGGAATGTGGGAAATACCTTGTTTTCATCAGCCTAGCATGAAGACTCTCCATATCCCTCATCATTCTCCACAATTGTTTGGATAGCATCGCGAGATTGAAGAGTTTCATATATCGGAATCCCAATCCTCCTTCGCATTTACCCTTACACAAACTGGCCCAGTTCGCCAAATGCAACATTTTTTTGTGTTTGTCACTCCACCAGAAATGAGCCAGTGACGAATCAATTTTCTTAAGCAGATTATCCGGTAATAGGAAACAATTGAGCGTGAATGAAGGGATGGCTTGCAAAACAAATTTGATAAGCACCTCCTTACCGCTTCAGAGAGAAATTTCTCTGAGAACCCATGAGTTTTCTTCTTAACTTTGTCCACAATACCGGAGAAAACCTCCTTCTTAGATCGACCAACAGACGACGACAACCCAAGATAGCGATCAAGTCTCTCCACCCGCTAACCCCCAATACTTTAGCCAAAAGATCCGCCCTATTCCTCTCGATGTTAGGGTTGAAAATCATAACAGATTTATCTCCATTCACTTCTGGCCCCGAAACTCTACCATATACCTCAAGCACCTCTTTAATTCCTACCATTGCCTCCGACGAGGCCTTCCCACAAACCATCGTATCATCAGTGAATAACAAATGAGAGACACTAGGTGCTCCCCTACAAATTTTAACACCTTTGAGCACGCCCTGATCTTCCTGTTCCTGAATTAAGAGTGAGAAAACTTCTGCGCACAAAAGAAACAGATAAGGAGATAGAGGATCTCCTTGACGGAGTCCTCTCTCCGGGACCAGCGAGCCAAATTCCATCCCATCAAGCAAAAAGGAAAAGAAAACAGTGAAAATACACAACATTATACGATCAACAAATACACGAGGAAAACCTAACCTGATCATGACTCTGTCGAGGAACCCCCATTCAACGCGATCGTACGCCTTGCTCATGTCGAGCCTCAGATTAAAGTAACCATACTTTCCTGTACTCTTACACTTAATATAATGGTTTATCTCAAAAACGACCAAATATTATCACTGATAAGTCGATTGGGAATAAAAGCTGATTGCTCTAGGAAATAAAAAGCTCAAGGAACGGTTTAATACGATTAGCAAGCACTTTCGACGCTATCTTATTGACCACATTGCACAAACTGATGGGGCAAAATTGAGTGATTAACTCCGGAGATTTACACTTGGGTAGCAAAACAATATGGGTAAAATTAAGCCTCCTATCAAAATTACCCTTATCAATGAAATCACGGACACAAACAATCACATTAAGACCAATAACAGACCAATACTTCTGGAAAAAAAGGGGGAGAAGGTCGTCAGGGCCAGGGGATTTTAAGAGATACATGGAGTTAATAGCTTTGGTTACCTCAAGGCGGGATACCGGGACAAGCAGTTGCTGCCCCGCCTCATCGTTTATCTTGCGTTGCACCAACCCAACACCCTATCCATCTCTTCTACCGAACAGGCCTTAGACTCGAACAATGACCCGAAATAACTTTCGATCACCTTCTTAATCCCCTCATCTGAACTGTGAGTGACACCGTTACCATCCTTGAGAGATTTTATGTGATTCGTCATAGCACTCTGTTTTGCTTTAAGATGAAAAAACCTGGTGTTACGATCACCCTCCCTTAACCACTGTATTTTGGCCCGTTGTTTCCACTGTATCTCTTCTTCAAAGAGGAAAAGACCAATTTCTCCTGCTTCAACCTCGTTTTTCACTTCTCCACCTCCTCCATTGTCGCCCTTTTCTCCTGCTTCCAATTCAGAAATCCCAACTTACACCTCTCGATCCCCTCCAGTACCCTATCGGTCGGTGACTCCGCAAGAGACTCGTCCCACGATTCCTCAATAATATTCTTACATTCCTCACTTCTAATCCAAACTGCCTCAAATCTGAACAGCCGTCTTCCTTTTTTTTTTTTGAGGTTCGTGCAGGCCGGAGTATAGTGAGAATAAGCGAATGGTCGGAACAGGAAGCTGAGAGATGCTGTACTCGTGCTTCCAAAAAAATGGTCCGCCATTCAGCCTAGGCTACTGAGCGATCAAGACGCACCCTCATCACTTCCTCCCCATTTCGCTTTCTGAACCACGTGAAAGGCTTTCCTTTGAATCCCAAATCCGACAAACCAACATCATCCAGAGCCCCCTAAAAGCATTCATCGACGTGAAAGGGTGATCCACACATCCCGACTTCTCATCATTACTTAAAAGGCCGTTGAAATCATCATTAACTAGGAAAGATCCGAGTGTGTGGCAAGAGTACGAATCAGCTCCTAAGACAGATATCTCTTTTGCCTTTTCGGATATCCGTAAAAACCCGTGAATCTCCACTCTCCATCCGACCCATCACCCGACACAAAAACATCAATGTGATTCTGAGAATAGCTTTGTAGTTTAACACCAACGTCCTTGCGCCAAAGCAACGCAAGACCGCCCCCCTTACCTACTACATCCACACTAACACCATCCAAATCCAAACCGCGCTTTAGTGACTCAATCCTCCGATGCTTACATTTTGTTTCGGTAAGGAAGATAATTGAGGGGTTATGGGACCTTATCATGCCCCGCAAGTTGTGAACTCGCCAGGGACCCCCCGAGCCCTGGTAGTTCCAACTTAAGTAACTCATTGGGATCGGCGGGGTTGCCTTGCAGCCTCCACCGTTAGATTCATAATGTTCGAGAACACAGCATCGGAGAGGGAAGAAGAGGAATTCAAAGAAGGATAAATGGGGATGTTCGACGTAGGAAGAGAGAAATTTATGATTTTTCAGAATTTACGGGGTTTCTGAGTACGGTTAGCGGTAGTTTCAGAAATGTTTATTGTTAATGGGATGTTGACGATGTGAGCTTTGAAGGGATCTAGAAAGGTATGAGAGGGACTGATAGGGTGGTTGAAAACGGCCGGGTTGTTTGAGAGAGTTAAGTTGTTTTTTTTTTCTGGTACAGGATCAGCGGGATAAGTTTTGTGTTTTTGCCGAGAGTGTTCAGGGTTGTTTGGAGGGGATCTGTGGTGGGTACAACCTATAGTGGGTAATAAGGTTGATTGCGGGGAAGGGAGCTGGAGGTAAATGGGATCACTAGTTGGATAAGGTCTGAGGTGGGGTATGTGGCTGTGATAACTGGTTGAGGCACCATTATGGTTTGACTGACAGACGAAGGGTTCTGGTGAGGTGTAGGGTTGTTACTAACATGTGGAGAGAAAACAGTAAGTGTTGTCTCCACCGTAGTGGAACTGGGTTGGGAAGCAGATGAGGATCCTGGCAGGTGGGAGTGTATAGAGTGTTGAGAAGGATTCATGTGAGGTGTAGGGTTCATGTGGGGAGTAGGATTATGGGAAATTTTAGACTTCGGATTGGAGAATGGCAATGGTTCAGGAGAAGAGGCTCGGAGTCAAGGACCATAAGGATAGTACGGTAACGGATCAACAAAGTCTTCCTCATATCGCAACAAGCAGTACTTGTCAACATGATCGCAAACACCGCACAAATAACAAAAGTTGTTCAACCTCTCATATTTAAATGTGACACCCAACTGATTGTTATCCGGGAGAGTTACATGTACGAAACGGACTAGAGCATCAATCTCCACCCTCACCTTCATGTAATCCACCTCCCAGTTTGATTTATTCACTGGAATGACATTTCGTGCTTTCCCACTCTAGCCGTCACCACCAGGGCCATTTTTGTGGATCTGCATTCCGGTGGAATACCAAATATACAAACAATAAAATCACTCCGGTTCACCTCTACCTTCACCGGGTCCTCTCCTTCCTCCAGTTACGAAAAATTACAGGGTACTTCTCATAACTTCAAGGTGTACTTTCAAAAACCCTATCCAAGTCCACTTTATGATTGGATGAGAAAATATAACGATCCTCTCCAATTTTCACAATCTCCATCCCCTTCACCGGATTCATGACTCTTATCATAGTTGAACGGAAATAATCAAACCGAACAGTACGTCGAGTGAAAACCCTACCCACTAGAGAAAGTGGGTAGCTCGATTCCTTCGCCGTCAGTGATAAAGCCTGTGTGAGGCTCGTCAAATCTATATCGGCATGTGACTGTTGCGAAGCGCTGGTGTGGGGGTGCGCAACCATGGCGACGAGGCCGCTGATGTCCCAGATACACTAAACCCTAAAAGAAAAACGAAACATGAAGAAACAAAGTTAGAGAAGGAAACAGAGAAAAACCAATAATTAAGCGTAATTGTATGAGAACAAGAGGATGTCCGGCGGCAACGAAGCGTAGGATGGACGTCTGTCGATGGCAAATCACAACCTTCGCTCGAACTAGGGTTTCGGTGGTATTTTTCTCTCATACGAGGCAAAAACATTCATTCTTTATATTTATAAATCATATTAAAGATGTAATACACTTGATTGGCGTTAAACATTGGGTTTAGTTAATTTCCCGTAATTATTATCTTTTTAACTACTCGAGGGGCCGGCATCATTAACATTGGTTATACGAGGAAAGCACTACCATAATTAAGTGTTAATTCTGCAGGGTTCTTTCCTAAACATTATCATGCAATTAAATTATAATTGCTCTGTGATTGGTAAATATATTATATAGTTAAACCGAGCAAGTAAAGTGTAGGTCTTTTATTATATGTTTTTTTTTTTGGTGGGAAGGTCTTTTATTATATGTCAGTACATGTAATTAACTTAGAAATTATAATATGTGGATATAGATTCCATACAACATAAATACGGTGTTGCATATTTTTTTATAAATTTTTTATATAAAAAAATATGATTATCAAACACAACATATAACAAAATAATATTTTCAAAATAATAATAATAATAATAATAATAATAATAATAATAATAATTTCAAAAATAGACGTGCATCAAACTTAGACATGATCAAATTCAATTTAGAAAATAGTTTCGCTTATTTTGGAATAGTTATCTGAAGTAACTGTAATGGATATATGTTTTATGACTTAATCAATGTATTTATTTATCGTTTGATATGTCATATGTGGCGGCTATCTTTTCTTTTTTTAATATGTTTTCTAATTTAAATGATGATATTACAGGATCATTATCTTAAGCTGCATTTATCGATTCAGATTACCGACCCTTTTTTATTTAGTTTTTCATATTTTAAAAAAAAAACAATTAATATATTATCAAATTAAAAAGAATAACCGAAGTTGCACAAGTGGAAATAATATAAAGACAAAGCTGCAAATACTAATCAAATATGTAATTGTTAAAAGTAAATGAGCTACATGATTAGCCTCGGGCTAAATATCAATTTCCATAATAAAAAAACTAGATAATAATAAAATTGAATTCTAACAAATAAATTAAACTTTTATACGAAAAATATAAAATTCTCATTCGAAAGACTCGAAAAAACCTAAGTTAAGAAAAAAAAGCAGTAGATGTACAATTTCAACCAACATTATCAAAACCAAATCATGGAGACCGCAAATTTAAAAATGTGAGTTGAAGCACATCTGAGAAAATAGAATAGATTTGAAAGGATAGAGACAAATGATATTGGTAACGGAACAAGGTTAAAATGCTTGCAGAGCATATTTGAGTCAATCTGGTGGTAGATTCGTATTTTCATGATCGGCTAAAAATTTTAATTAACCTTAGTTTTTCATATTTAAAAGGAATACGTGTTATTAATTTGTTTATAAAAACATAAAAGATGATTAATTAATTTGAATTGAATATTAAAAATTCGGCATGGATTGATTAAGGAACTAAAATTGAAGACTTTTTTTTTCCCCGACAAGAAGCGAGGAACTGAAATTGAAGACTTGAAGGATCCAATTGTGATATGAAAATAAATCGTACTTCCTCCTTGGGCTTTATTTTAAGATTCTTTTCTTCCTACTTTTACTATTCTTTTTCCTTTCTGTTTTGGGATGTCTACAACAAGTTTTTTTTTGAAAAGCAAACCCTCAAACGGAAATATTATTGAAAATCAATAGGAATAATAACAAAAATACAAGTAATAATAACATAATTAACGCAGGCCGAAGCTGCAATTCCAACAAATTTGTGAGCTATTATATTAGCATCACGTCTAATAAAAGAAACAGACTTCTTGAAGTTGGAGATCCGATTCGAGTGA
>JBBMKE010436163.1:0-10090 GCA_037834125.1 Lippia alba
TCAAGATAATTGCATTTTTGGTAATTAACTTTTACAATTTATGTCCCATAAGTAGTATTTGTTTTTTTTTTTCAATTTCAAGACCCTTTTGATTTTCAATTTAAAAAACAGGTGAAGTTACCGGACCAAAAATACAATTAACTCAGATATAAGTTTCATATGTCAATTGGAGAAGGGTGTTAATTTGTATACATCGTTTATACTCCTAGATATTATTATCTCATTTTTATTAGTACATTAAAATATATATTAGTATCCCGAAAATTAAATTCCTCACGAGAAAATGACATTTTAAGCGACTTAAAGTCATTTTTCGATTCGCAACTGGCATATATCCCATTATATATGATCTTGAAAAGGGGATGTGCATATTGTAATTCTAACCTGTTCTTTTTTAGCAGACGAAGATGATCTCGATTCAGATTCCGGTGACGATCTCCCAATCTTGGTTCTACTCGTATCCTGTGAAACAAACTTGATACACAACCTCAAAAACGAACTAGACTAACATCACAGTTCATTCATTTAAGATATATGTCCACTAGACGGTAAAGAAATGCAACTAGTTGGTCAAATAATTCAATAAATATGAATTAGATAGGTTGTTAAGTGAGATGAGTTTGAAATCTTATTAAAAAATTGTTACAACATGGTCAAGTTAATTATGAGCGTGCCAAATTGAATTGATTATTATTAATAAACGTAGAAATAGGTGTATTCCCTGGTCTATATATTTATATTTTTAGCAAGTTGTGTATCAGTCTTTATTAAATGGTCAATGGTGTATATGGAGACTACCCTATTATTTATTTATTTTTTTAAATCAGACATTTACTGTCAATTATAATGAATAGATTGGTATATTTTAAAATTTACCAACAATTCGTCATAATATATGACTTGTAAAACCTTAAAATCAATTTTCTTTTTTGGGGCATTTTCGCAAGCCTGACAAAAAAGAAAAAAATATATTTTAAATATATTATATAACATATTTTCATTTAATTTCTTAAACTTGTTACCTGTTTGCTAAAGTTTAATCTCTTTGGATTATTTGGAGAGTCTGCCCTCATCCCATCATCATCTTGAGCCCTTTTTCCAGCTCCAACCTGAGGCATCATATTAAGAAAAAAGTGAAATCAAAGAGAAATATATAAAATCCATCAATAAAATTCATCATTTCTTGGAGCAATCATACATATACATACATAGAGAGAGAGAAAAAACAAAACTAATTCCTAGTGCACACGATATATAAATAATCGAGCCATAATTTGATAATTTCATTCGTAAAACTGATCAAACAAATACGATTTAATGTATATGTACACAATTAATGTGAATATTAATCCATTAGAGCAAAAATAAATAAAATTAAACTTTTATGAGGGGCCTCGGTAATAACCCTACAATCGGGTTGGCCGCCGTTTTTGGGAAAAAAGAAAACAAACTTATGAATTCAGAAAGAATATATATTACATATACATATATTTACCTGGAAAACAGTCTCTTCTTCACAACTTTCTCCATCGCCATTAGATTGATCCGAAGCTTTGTTATCCTCTTCAACTGCAGATTTACGCAGAGAAGTCTCCATGACAGCAGCTATATATTCTACCTCTTCCTCTTTCTCTGAAATTTAGTTTGTGAGATCTGAAGAGCAGCTGCAGCAATTGTGTTGTTATTGATATATAAAGAGAGGCAGCTCTATTTGACTTGCTTAAACTAATTCAAATAAAATGGCTTCATCCAGCACACTCGTACATAATGTCAATGCCCAATTTGCACCCCCTCTACCTATATAAAAACTATATGTCTTGTGTCATCTAAAACTTGAAGATTTCAACTTCAACGTTTAAGTCTTTTAAGACAACATGCATATATAAATAAACTATATGTGTATGTATTTACATTAGTGATAGAGAGAAGAGAGAATTTTGAACCATAAAGGGTGTGGTCCCCACAACCATGTAAGCATCGGTAATTTTAGGCCGAACCTAGTTTGGCCATATATACTTGTATAATAAGAGATAGAGTGTTTACATTTATCGTGTAATTAACGTTTCACATAGATAAAATGTAATACTGTTGCCTGCACGAGTGACTAAATTCAGGCAAGTCAGATTTGAATTAGAATTCAAATACACTACAAACTTGTGGATTCTATGAGTGGTATGGTATAGCACATCAAATATATACAACTAGCTATATATGTGTATTTACACATATGGTTGAATTTTGGTATATATATTGCGAAAGGAAGATTATAATGGTCAAATTTGTCCCACAATGGACGTTGATTTATGATGAAATATGAATGGAAGGTTAAAAGAAAGGCTTTAAATTTGTCTGTGACAAGTCAAATTAAGCTTGGTTCATGTATATGCATAGGTAGGGCTACTTTGTCTTCATTTTCATTGGCTGATTGGCATCTTCATTCATGGGCATTGACCTCTACTTAGAAAAAATTGCTGAGAAAATTTATTGTTGGGATTATTCATTAAAAATTTATTAGAACTTCACTAATTCCCGCATGCTGGTTGCACTTGTGATTAAAAAGATATTATTATTTAAAATTTTAATATAATTATTAAAATTTGATAAACAAATAGCTAGCATAAAAGAATGTCATACTAATATAATTCAAAAAAAATTAAAAAATACGAGGGATCGGAAAAAAGTTATATGAAAAAAAGAGGCATAATTGAAATTAGGTGAGAGACCAAAAAAAAAGGTTAAGAAAATGTGGTTGGAATAATATAAATAAATAAAAAATTTCAAGAAAATAAAATAAATGGAAAAAATAAAATTTTAAAAAAAGAAAAAGAAGAAACCAAAACAATTAGTATTGCCTCTCCAACATAATATAATGGTATAAATAAAGAGGGTCTTTATGTAATTTTATCTCGAATTAGTTTTAATATCTAGAGGTATATATATATATATATATATATATATATATATATATGAAAAGAGATATATCCGAATCCAATTAAAACATCCTACTAAAATTTATGCATGTATATTATATACATATTTTTTTTTGAATAGTATATAACCAGTCTTATGACCTAATTATAATATATATTGATTGACTTCATATATGTTTATAATTAATTATGGATAAAATATATAATTATTGAAACCATATTTGCTCTTTAATACAAATTAATATAACTTAGATTCATAAAAAAAAAAATTCATACATACATACATGGGTCTGTCATGTATTAACTATAAAATCATATATTTTTAATACGAATACCAATATTTCGGTTAATCGGATTTGTGCAAAAATTATTTAATTCAGAGCGGATATTAATCATATATAACATGATGGGTGATTAACCCATTATTAAAAGCATGTTCCTTTAAATTTCGGATACTCACAATTAGGTATATTTATCTACGCAGTATGAATATTTACTTTATAAATAAGCTATGATAAAGTCCAATTTAAACAAATACGAATACCATCAAATATTAAAATTTCAAATTTCAACTATTCATTTACAGACTTATATATCGCGAATGGCTAACTATCAAAATTTTGTAATGATCAAAACTCAGGTATGATTTATAATGTGAAATATACATATTAAATTAATTAGGTAATGCATGCATTCCATGTATCAGATATTCAGACTGACTTCCAAGCAACTTCCAGTACTTGGCTATGTATATATATTTTTATATAACATTTGCTAGGAGGGAGATGAAGACTAATAATTCGATGTCAACGTTTCCGTCCCAAGGTTGGATTGCATTAGCACAGAGTCTATTGCGTTGAATATCGCACGTTTACAAGTTGATGTTATATATATAAAATTATATTATATGCTTCTATTATTGGAGTTTTCTTCTATTTTGGTTATAAATTTCTTTCAACTAATTTGGTTTTGTTTTTTCTTCGGTTTTAATATAACTATTTCTGAGCGTCATATAACATCTAATAATTACTTTAACATATCCTGAAACTGCAATCCTTCACCCCAAATAAATGTATAATGATTGACATTTTTGTATTTTACACAATTTTTAAGATATTGAATATATATGGCCGAATGACATTTCCCACTCCTGGTAGTAGAAATCCATATTTATAAGAAAATGTGTAAGATTTTTATAAATACTTCCACCTACGTCTTACGTACGGGTTCAAATGGGGTATTTCTCGGGAGATTTTCAGAAATTTTATGAATTCGTTACAAGTATCGAAAGCTAAATCTTAATTTTTCTAACATTAAGGGATTAATTTTACTTTTTATAAGGGGAAAACCACCTACTAATACATTAGATATATATAGGTGGGCCAAACAACATATATAAAAAGCATAATTAAAATATGAAGTTCGATGCAGCAAATTGCCTCGAGGTTTTTGGTTAGAAAATTTAAAATGTCAAGCAAGAGAATTATAGTACGTAGAATTTTGTAGTGAGAAAATGTGATTAAAGTGGATAAAAAGATTGTGGCTTTTCTTTGAGGCGCTTTTTATCAAGGATTTTGCCCAAATAGTCAGCAAGCCTTCGTACTAAAATTGGGGCAACACGTAATTTTCAATTATTCCATGTGAAGATGGATAAAGCAACAAATTTTCAACTTTCCTTTCAATACAATACAAAACAAGTTGAATTTGAGAAATCGATGTGGACTATTGCAAACATATACACATTATTAATTACCAATCTTGAAGAAGACTTTTATATGGAGAATTATTAATAACAATAATAATCATAATGTTGTCAAGCCCTTAACACATAAACATTATTAAAACCAACTAATTTTAAGAGAAAATTTTAATTATATATAAGTGATTTGTCTCCAAAAGATTTTTTCGATCTTTTAATTAACGTCTCCTAAACTTTTGTTACTCCGATAATTCATTGAGAAAGAAAGGATTAGTTCTGTTTGATTCTTTACTTTTCATATATTTTCTGAATTGCGTCTTGTAGAAATGCATGGATGTACCTACTAGATTAATAAATATTTACATTAATTTATAACTAAACAATTTTGAGGATTTAAAATTAAGGTATTGAAAATTAATATCCACTAAAAAGGAAAGACTTTTTCTTTATTATTCTCATTTTTATTAAGCAAATAACCATTTTTCTTCATTATTTTTCTATGATGTACCCTACATGGAGGCAACATGTTGCTCATGATCAATCTGGCCAATTTCCCAGCTAGGTCAAGAATCAATATTTTTTTTTTTGTGGTGCTAATTAAGTGTCTTTAGACGATTACACTAATTAATTTTCCAGTAATAAATATATAGAGATCTAAGAGCTTGAAGACTCATATTTATTTAATTCTTATTTAATGACTTATTATCCAACTGGTCATTAATACAATAATACCTTCATGGAAGAAGCACGAACCCATTTAATTTAAATTAAATAAAGTCCATAGATACATATGAAGAGTCGTTACTATGAATAGAATTCAGACTTGAGCTAGATTCTTGGCAATATTTTTAAGCCCAGTTATTAATATTAATTAGTTTAATATTCAACAAGGTCAATGGTTTTCTTATTTCCATATAATTTTCTCTAATTTAATTTCCTTCAAAACGAAGAAGTTAAATCCAAGCTGGTCTGCAAGGCTGTTAGATATGAGAATTGTCTTTGCATCAATTAAAGTTAAAGTTGGTCATAATCATATAATTATTAGGTTATAAACACCCCACTAAAACACGGTTGAATTATTACCGAGGTCACCGCTCATACATATTCAATCGAACAATCAAGTATAGATACATAAATTCATAATTCACAGATCATTGGAGATACGCAAGTTAGTGCCCAAGATTAATAAAGTATTAGTACCCCATAAGGGCAACATTCAAGTCTCGGTCTTTGACAATTGACACTGATCGAAACAAACGGACCATCAGTTGGTCCCGTTAAGAGATGCACATAATGAATGGGTGCTAGACCACTTAAATTCCTTTCACATAATATTTTTAAAAAATATTATTTTATTGTATCGTCGTAATGTGTCAGACACTCATATCGAACATGTTTTGAGAAACAAATTAAAAAAATATATGTTACTATTATCGCATCGTGATATGTGCCTATATATCATCATATTCATATATTGTTGTGTCGTAAATACGTAATTATAGACGATTTATTTAAACCAAAATAGACATCACTTATATTCAGTTGTGACTAAATTTTATTATTATTATATTTTTTATGTATATTTTTATTTTTTGAGAAAAAGTTGTGAGTAAATTTATATATGTTGTTTAAGTAGCTCTTCACCAAAAGACTGGAATATATTTCCACTGCACCAAAGTCTCATGATTGCTAAGCAAATTTATTGATTTAGTCACAAACAGGATGTCATGTTCCGGTAAAATAATCATAATTAAGGACGCATAAAGGATTATAATCTATAACAGAAAACTTAACCATCTGCCCATAGCATGAAATTCGTTAGTCAATAGTCACATCCCGATAGATTACAATGTCCGAAAACAAATATAATATACTATGGATACAATGATACAATTTTATAAAAAAAAAAAATTCATATGATAGGTGTTGAAATATAGCCAAAACTATTATGCTGTGTTCATGGCTACAGACCCTAAACTCAACTTCTTCCATTCCTTTATGATTTTCTAACTTTTTCATATAATATGAAAGTATGATACCACAGTATAATATCTTAATTTAATGATATTCCTTTTAAAACTTTTGTATTTAACCCCTTAAAAGTTATTTAAGAAAAATAAACATACTCTCCTAACACTATAATTAACATGTTAGCATTTTGCTCCAAATCGGGGTAAAATACTTATATATCAAGATAACAGTTTAAATTTAATTATATTTCTAACTTTCAAACTTGTTTTGTGACAATTTTCTCATTTTTACTTTAAGTTTTGTCACTATTATTTTTCTCTTAAAATTAGTGTTGTGTTTACCTATGAATTCTCAGGTAGGGTGATTAAAATTGCGAGTCTTAAATTGTTTTGACGGGAGGACGGCCCGAATGCCGTTGCATCAAATTATCGTTCACAAAATGCAAAGCAACATCAGGAATGTCAAAAAACAACGCAGACCGAAACTACATTTCTAGCTAACGTATGAGTCACTTTATTGGCATCACGACGAACAAAAGAGAACTTAAAGCTCGTGAAGGATGAGCAAACAGCTTTAACATCCAAGAGGATGTTATCAATATCAGAAAGATCTTCATCAGCACTATTCAGACGATTGATGATAACATTAAAGCAGTCGCCTTCCACCACGACTTTCCGCCACCCAAAATTCCGCCCGAGCCAGACAGCTACAAGTGCCACAAGAGCTTCGGACACCTGCGGTCTAAAGTGTATTTAAGATGGATGGTCTCCCATCCGATGAAAACCCCGTCAGCTGACAACACCACCGCACCGATCCCCACCTCATTCACATCCGCAAAAACCACCTCATCAAAGTTTATTTGGACCCAACCTTCCTCCAGCTTATGCCACTTTATTACCTCCTGAGCACCTTGAAGACAGACAAACTCATTATCAATGGCGGCTTGGGGAGCAGCCTGCTCACCAGCAAATTCAACAATCTCATGGGGCAATCTCACCAGCCCTTTCGTTCTCTTCTTATTTCGATACCCCTATATAGCCCACATTACAGCTGCCATCCTACACATTTACTATTATCCAACAAATCACACCTGCACCAGTCCATCGTGAACATTTGTTGTCATTTGTTGTGTCACCCTCATTGGGATGTTGGCGACTACCCACACTTGCTTAGCAAAAGGGCACTGAAACAAGGCATAGGCCATGTCCTCAACTTTTTCCCCTCAATGAATGCAAAAGGCGTCGAGGCAATAGTGACAACGAACCAGATTCACACATGTAGGGAGAATATCTCAAAGCAACGCAAAAAAAAAATGTGAATCTTGGGTTGCACATTAAGGTTCCAGATTATCCTCCACACACCATGATTTTCCAAGGCTTACGACGAACACCTCTCTCAATTAGCTATATCCAACGCAAGGAAATAAGCACTCCTGACCTTAAAATTGTCATTCTTGTTGTAGTGCCAATCATTTCTACCAGTGGATCCAAAAGGGATGCTAAGGATAGAGAGGGCATCCCTACGGTTAAAGTTATTCAAAATCAGCTCATCATCCCAAGAGTTAGAGCCCGATTTCATAAGATCTGAGATCCATTCGGGAAATAAGCGTGCATCCTCTTTAAAGTTTGGCTGAAATTCTGGACCCTTGGGCAACCACCTATCATGCCACACATGCACCTCAGAACCATCCCCAATCCGCCACCTAGTTCCCGAGGCAATCAAGAATCTCACTTCATGGAGTCTACGATAAGTAAACAAAGAGGATCTACCAAGAGGAGTGTTCCACACTTCAGAGTTCGAAAAATACTTGGCCTTTAGAATACGAACAATAAGTGACTCCAGGTACCGACAAATGCGCTAAGCTGCTTAGCTAACATTGTCTGATTAAAAGCTGTAATGGATCAAATCCCATCCAACCACCACTCTTACTATAACAAAGCTATCCTAAGCTATCCAATGCACTTTTGAGCCTCCCGATTGCCCCACCAAAATCGAGAGTAATGGACTCGATCTCACAAATAATAATATTCAGTAAGAGAAAGCAATTAAGAGAATATGATGGGATAGCTTGGATCATTGATTTAATCGACATTTCTTTTCCCGCTTTTGAAAGAAAGTTCTACAAGTATCCACTCACTCGAGCTTTGATCTTATTCAACAAACCCAAGAAAGTCTCCTTTCAAGACCTTCCTATAACAGATGGCAGCCCCAAATAGTGGTCAAACTTTTCCACTGGCTTAACTCCAAGGATACTTGCAAGTTCCATCATATTCGGTTTTGCCATATTCCCACTAAACATTATTGAAGAATTTTGCAAGTTCATCACTTGGCCAGAGATTCGCCTATACAGATTCAGAACACCTTAACCCCTTCGAGAGCCTCTCGACTCGCCCTACCGCATATCATAGTCTCGCCCGCAAACAGTAAATGCGAGACTCGCGGGGCATTCCGATAGACCACCAGCCAACCAAATGATCCTGTCTTTCCTATTCCTATAAGAGAGAAGACAACACTTCTGCACATAAAATGAACAAATAAGGGGAGATGGGATCTCCTTGTCGAAGACCCCTTGCGGGGATCAAAGAGCCAAATTCACCTCCATCCAAAATAAAAGAATATGAAACTATAGAAATACAAGTCATGATCTGCTCAATAAATAACAACGAGAAACCTAACCTGCCATTACTCGCTCGAGGAACCTCCATTCAACGTGGTCATATGCTTTACTCATGTCAAGATTCAGGTTAAATAACCTTCCTTTCCAGCACCTTTATGCTTAATAAAATGATTAATCTTAAACGCTACAAACATATTATCACAAATTAACCTATTAAGGATAAAAGCAGACTGGAAGGAGAGATAATGGAATCTGGTAACAGTTTAATACGATTGGCTAAGATTTTGGACGCAATTTTGTACACCACATTACTTATCGGTCTAAACTAAGTGATAACTTCAGGAGAATTGCATTTAAGAATGAGGACTACATGAGTAAAAATTCAAACGTCTACCAAACTGTCCCTTATTCAGAAAATCAATCTTGCAAGCTATAACATTATGACCCACAAGTGTTGAAAGAAATAGGAAGGAGGCCATCGGGACTGGGGGATTTTGTTAGGAGTAGTGCCCTGAAAGTAGTTAGTGTTTTACTTATTCCTTGTAAAATCACAAACAATATTTGAATAGTAAACGAAATGATTTTGTTCATAGGCAACACTTTTTATGTGCTTATTTGTCTGTTAGGGCAGACTGTATGTTTGCATGTTTTGAACTACCCTAATCCGAGATGCTGTCAAGAACTTTGTCTTTATGGGAAAGACACATGAAATAAGTTCTTGACTCCATAAGCGAGGATTAGTAAACTTCTCCAAGTCAAGAGTCCGACAGATAGTGGGAGTGTCGACGTAGACTCTGTTGAGACTTGTTTATGTGATTATGTCATTTTGAAGGATCACTCAGTTTCATGGAGTGATAAGTGCATACGATGATG
>JBBMKE010436174.1:0-10089 GCA_037834125.1 Lippia alba
TAGAAGATAAATTTTTAAAAGTTTGGAAATTTTAATACCGGTTGCAGTCTATATTTGGAGTAACACTCATGCAGATTAAAACACCACATTTCCCGGCGAGGTTGGTGGCGGTACCGGATGTACGTACGCAAAGCTAGGCCGCCAATTTCGCAGTTGCACGCTGTCTGCCTGTCTTCCCTAGAAAACTTTGCTGATTGCAGAGTGCGGACTATAAAACCTTGGCCATAAACAAGTTAACCTAGCAGCATAAGTTTCTAACTTCTATAACTATAGTAATAAACATAATACCATTGAAATCTGATAGCATGTCTGCCTTTGTTATGACCCAATTTAGGAGCAAAAATGAAATAGAGGAAAAAAAAAAGGTGATTGTCCAATTGGGCTAGCCCAGCTAACTTTAGTGGCCCAAGAGAGCATCGGCCCGTTATCCTCCCACTGCCAAGACCGGGTAGTTTTCGCTGCTCTGTGAAACCAGCCTAACGCAGTACCCACCACTCTAAGAACCACACAGCCCACGCTTTCGCTTGGACCATATGGCCCAACTCCTAGCTTGGGCCGGGCAGGCCAACAAAGAGCACTCATTGGGCCAGTTATCAAGGCAGGCCCATTGTCCAATCACCCTAGTGCCCCCACTTAGGTTACAAGCTTGCGTTACCAAGCTCGGCGAGCTCATGTATTATTTTCTTAATTATAAGAAGTCCTTTTTTAGCATGTTACTCCAATGTGGGATGGTGGTCCTCAAGATTTCAATAAACAAAAGGAAAAAAGGTGTTATCTTATGCCACATTGATGAACGCCTATTGTGACCAAGAATGACTTGTTAATTTGATGAATTTCTCAAAACTTATGTTCCGAACCATGTGTACATTGGTAGACACCGCATTGCTATTATACGTTGTAAAAATGATATACTGCAGCCCAACATCAGGAGTTGAATTTTGAAAAAGAAAAACAAGTATATATAACTAGTATCAATAATTTTACGGTGACTAAATAATGATTAGTAACTTGAATTGAAGTTTTTTTTTTGATAGTTCAACGTAAGAACTCAGGTACATGGCCTTCGTGCTACAATGCTATGCAATTTTTGCATGAGAACACACCCACCCTCAATGCTAAATGTGATCTGAATTACAAATGAAATTATGAGTTTCAAAGCGCAATGTCACTCGGCTTCCAGGCTGTCGGTTGCTGCTCCCAGACAATCCGAACTTCCTTCATGAATTGACTCGTCTTCGCAAGCCTATCCGCAAGATTGTTGCTCGTCGGCTTTATGTGCTTGAGAATGCATTGCCTAGGCTGTTGGATGAGCGCTCGACATTCTTCTATCATACCTCCAAGAATATGCTTATCCTATCAAAATTGTTTGTATGTTATTGTTAGTTGATTGTATCGGATAGGTTAGGTTCGTTGCACATCAAAATTTAATTTATACCTTGTACGTATTTGGGTTCGGTTATGTTTAATTTTATTTCAAACTTGTATTATGTATTTTTTTAGCTAGATTCATTAGAACTTCCTAAAAAGTCATTTAGGAAACTCTTAAAATTGTATAAAATATTATAGAATTATTTAGAATCTTAATATCAATAGTTAGATCAAATAAATTTTAGTCGCCATTCATTTATAACTATCAAGCAAAGAGCAAACGTTCAAACATCGTAAGAGCTTTCTAAATTCTCTTCTTATAGTGACAATCTTCCCTACATATGAAAAATAGGAATTCATAATACAATTTTTTTAATGGCACAAACAAATAGAGATAATCAAAGTTTAAAGGGTATAAAAATTCTTTTAGGACCGTTCAACAAATAGAGATAATTCTACAAAACGAAATATATAAATTTCAATTTCGGCTTTCTCACAAGATCATAATTAAGTGGAACTGTGCGCTATTTCCTCCACTTTTGGAAGATTTTGACGGGTTTGGCTTGGCTGTACGTTTCTGTTCTAGTTCCTTGTGCAGAAGAGTAACCTATTTTTTCATTTTCTCTATATACTAGGATTTCCTTAGTTTCATCACCCAACTACTTTCCCCATCATTTAATAAAGTCAACTAAGTAACATAATTTAATTGAACAGTAAGTAATAAAACAGTTCTTCATTACTTTGTAATACTAGGTAAATAACAATATTTCATTAATAATTTATATTCACATAATTTCTAAAGCAAGACAATAGCTTCATCTTCGTTAAACAATTCGACCACCTTCAACAAAATTGAATGCGAAACGAGAAAACACATCATACATAGTAAATAAGGAACCAAACCGCATAAAAAAACATTTAAGCAACACAAATGAGTGGGGAGAAAACAAAATTTGAAAAACAAAACATATATGTAAGGGGAAAAAAAATCCATAGCGTAGTATCGCCTTAGCATTTGTAATTAGAACAACGTAGCAAAAAGAATGTAGAGAATGAAATTAACAACAAACAAGGTTCACGGCCGCCTCCTTCTCTGCATTAGATACGGATTGTGGAAACGAAACTCTTTTATTCAAGCAGGGCACAAAACTAGGCCGCCAACGTGAACCAAAACTTCTGGAGGGAATGAAAGTTATTTTCAATTGCAATTCATTATAAATATTGAAGAGAAAGTTAAATTTTCATGATATATCAGAACTCATATTTACTAACACATTGATAAAATCGTGTATGCTATGACATCGCCATTTTCCACCACTTCATGCAGACTACTACGGAAAACTAAGATCGTGGGAAAAAAAAAAAAAGAGTAAACGGACGATATGGGCAGAAAATTACACTAAACCATCTGTTAGCCTAAAGGTAAATGCGCCCCAAGGTTCGACTCTTGCATGCTAATTTACTTCTTTCCAATGCTTGCAATTTCAAATAAGTTGCTATTAGAAGAACCCGACTCTATCTTATTCACTGAAAGCGTGTTAATCCAAATCATGTGTTCATCTATTTCCTCTGCAACACTCCTCATCCACTCAACAACCGCCATCATTTCCAACTATTTTCCACTCAATTGTTCAGAGTAAAGAGAAACAAAAAATGCTAGCAATAATATCTTGCAGTAGCTCCGCCATTCCGCCCGTTAAACCTCCCGCCGCTGCCACCACCGCCGCCGCCGCTTCTATTCCCTGCAAAATTCTCCCATTTCTCGGCCGCCGCAAGCTCTGCTCCGACGTCGTTTCGAATCTTCCCGTTCGTCTACCTACTCCATGGTAAAATAACTTACATATGTATACATCTACATACTATTTCATAGCTTAATTTTTCTGGGTTTTCTTCAAAATGGGTGCTTTTTTCAGGGTTGAAGATAACCATGACTTTGACGGCATAGCAGAAAAGGATTTTGCGCAGGATGATTTCCCTCTGACTACTCGTCGGATGTTATTTGCGCAATTGTTAATGTCTTCGTGTTGCTATTATCTTCTCCCTTCAAGGTACTTTTCAGGTTCGCACCTTTTCTTGTGCTAATTTCATTTTTAGGGATTTGATTTGGGTTTGTTTTCCAATTTTTAATTGATTGGGTATTTTTGGGTTGGATAATTAATTATTGATATGGATATGGTTATGGATATTGCAGCATATGCATTAGGAGATCCATCAGTGACAGTTGAACAAGTCACGCCTCCAGTTGTTTCAGGAGGGCCACTTTTCCCATCCGAGGTCCATTTTTCTTTTCAGATTTTGTTTCTGTAATTTCTTCTTTTCAGTTTCCTTTTTGTCTTTCTGATTAGTTGTCTGTAAAATTTCGAACTTTTCGTGGCAGGTGAATTGATATGTGTATACTTGGCAGGAAAGAATCGTCCAGCTCTTCGAGAAGAATACGTATTCTGTTGTCAACATATTTGATGTAACTTTGAGGCCTCAGCTTAATATTACTGGTGCAGTTGAGGTAATGCATTTGATTCATTCCCGTTTTATGCGAAAAAGATACTTTCTTGATTGTTTCGTTTGTAGCAAAGACAGATATTATAATGTAAAATTTGTTTTCCTCTTTGAATAAATGAAATTGTTGCAAATGTATAGATTCCTGAAGGAAATGGTTCGGGAGTTGTTTGGGACGAGCAAGGTCATATTGTGACAAATTATCACGGTATGCGTTTCTATCAGAAGTCATATAACATGCTGCTTACAATTGTGGCAGAAAAGTGATTTGGTGTTAAAGTAGATTATCCCATTTTGCAACTCCTTGTGCTTTAGCAATGTAAATTATGCTCAAGAGTCGAGCTCTTTCCGTTTCATGTTTACTTCTACTGTCTTGCTATTATCTTACCAAAAATTCTTTTCTATCATTTTGAACCAGTTATTGGCAATTCTCTTTCAAGAAATCCGAGTCCCGGACAAGTTGTTGCTCGTGTTAATATTCTAGCTTCTGAGGGGTAAAAACTTCTGATCCCTCGGGTTATCTAATTTTACTATCCTTCTCTACATCTTATCATATCATACTTATTTTCTTGTTTTTTCTTTTTTCTGAAGGGTACAAAAGAATTTTGAGGGTAAGTTAATTGGTGCAGACCGTGGAAAGGATCTTGCTGTCTTGAAGGTTAATTAATATTTTACTATATGGGTTTACTTAATTCGTAAATAATGAACGTTTAGGATTAAATTCATGCATTTTGTGCCAGGTCGATGCCCCTAAGGAACTATTGAATCCAATTAAGGTGGGTTCATCATCTTCTCTAAAAGTGGGTCAGCAATGTCTGGCGATTGGAAACCCGTTCGGGTTTGATCACACGCTAACGGTTGGAGTCATTAGCGGTCTGAACAGAGATATAAACAGTCAAACTGGAGTTACTATTGGCGGAGGTGTTCAAACTGATGCTGCCATCAATCCTGGAAACAGTGGAGGTCCTTTATTAAATTCCAAAGGAAACTTAATTGGGATTAACACTGCTATTTTTACTCAGACAGGTGAACGACAATAACCAACTAAGACTAGGAAAGTGATAACAACACTGACATACCCTGAAATTTTGGCCTAGTTTCACAAACTTCCCATGAAATTTGAAAAAACAGAAAAACTTCCACCAAAGAGTTTACAATACATATGGTCATGGATTGATGAACTCTTTTGATAGCATATCTAATTTTTTGGGAAGACCCTATTTTGCCGTTGACACTACTTGGTTAATATTTGATTTATATTTTTGGCTATAGTAGTATTTGGTTGACCAAACCTCAAAAGTATTTCAGGGGAGGTCGTTGTAATATATCAAAACCGTAGCGGAAGTTTGTGTGATTAGGTACAATCTGAGGGTATGCCTGTATAATCTCCCTGCAATCTATATCCTGTAAACCCTTTCGTTAATTATGTATAATGTACTATATATTTATGTTTAAAAAAAAAACAGGGGCATCGGCTGGTGTAGGGTTTGCTATACCTTCATCGACTGTTGTAAAGATAGTGCCTCAGCTGATCCAGTTTGGCAAAGTATGTAATTTGGCTGTTAAATCCCAATCATATTCTTGAATTCTTGATTTAAACTAATCAATAGTTTTACATGGAAATTAATAATCTTATCTATTCATGCCAGTTTGTTCGACCTGCATTAAATGTTGACATCGCAGCGGATGTTATCGTAAATCAACTCAATGTCCGGAAAGGAGCTTTGATTTTGCAGGTTTGGTTGTTTATACACTGTTCCTGTACTTCTGCTGCTGCGTTTTCTTATTCCAAATAATTAAACTGGAAACCATTCGTATAGGTTCCCGGAGATAGTTTAGCTGCTAAAGCTGGCCTTAAACCGACGACACGAGGCTTTGCTGGTAATATTGTACTAGGGGATATAATTTTGGCTGTGGATGACAAACCTGTAAGTTCTCTCATTATAATTGATTGGTTTCTTGGCAAATGTTTTGGTGAATTTTAGGGTTATAATTTTGTTTTACAGGTAAAGAATAGAGCAGAGTTATACAAAATACTGGATGATTATAATGTAGGTGACAAAGTGTCTCTGAAGATACAAAGAGGAGATGAGAACTTGGAGATTGGCGTTGTTTTAGAGGAAAACAAGAAGGGTTAGATTTTGATTAGATAAAAAATATATTTCATAATTTTAACTGTAAAGAACGAATTTCATGCAAATAAACATTTCCAGGCTATCTATTAGCAAGATTCCACCACCAGTGCTATGCTATCTTAACTAAAAGTCTCGTGTTCGAGTCTCTCAGTATGCAACTATCATATGTAGGAGAATTTTACAATTTAGTGTCCAACCGGCTCGACCCGAGCAATTAGACCAAAAAAATTAGCAAAATGTTGGGCTGTTCAGCTGCAGTTTGAATTATGCAGCTATTGGGCCTCGTTAATTAATTCTTAACCCTGATTATTTTCTCAATCGGAATTGGACCAAATCAACTTTGCTCTTGTACAACTAAAGTGTGACATTTTATAATGATGAACCCTAAGTTCTAATATTGAATAGAAACAATTAAAATAAATGATCGTTTTCAAAAAGAATGTGACACGTAAACAGTTAAACAATCAATTAGATGTCTCCTCTGATTAAGAAAACGACTCATATTTGTATTGTTAGGCATGTCAAATTCCCCCTCAAATAATACTACAAAATGTTGAGGCATTGTTTATGACCTGAGGAAGTTAACGACAATTTTGGAGCTCTATAACTTGGGAAAACAAGTTGATTTTGTTCACATTAAATGTCAATATATATATGATATCTTTCACTAAATGTCATTAAAGTTTATCTTATTGAGGATCAGGATTAATTTAAGCCTCACAGATTAGGGACAACCGAAAGAGACCCTAACATGATTAGTTCTTGTTTTGCACGAGCCAACAGGTGCTGGTTTAAGTAATTAAATGATTATTTTTTCAGGATAACGATTTGGATTCAAATCCCTTTGACCAATTCGAGATATGTGTATATTTAAACAAAAAAAGACTCTTGTTTTGCACAGAAATGGATGCACGCCTAATGTCTTGATGGGGTGAAAAATCTAATTATGCATAAGTGTAAGGGTGGAAATAGTAATAAAGAAAAGTTTTCTTCATCGAGAAAATACAAGTTGCACAAAAATGAATGAGGGTGTGTGACTTAGATTGCAAGACATTTGACCCGTTTGTTGGGGGCTTACTTAGGTTATACACATGATTTTGGCGAAGCCGATGAGAACAGACAAAAAGGGTTGCTAACGAGGACAGTTTTTATAGGGAGATTCAATTTCGCCCCACTTAAATTTGACTCTAGTCCTTGCCATTTATTCATCATTCATTGCATGTTGTGCTTCCACCCGACATGGTTCATCAACTCGTGTACATAAACCTTTATTAAACTAGTAGTTAATCAAGCCTGCTCTCTACGAACACAAGTTTACATCTTCATTCAAACTTGACCCTAACACGATCGTGGTATAATAAAATAGTCAGTTTTATACTTATCGTGTATTTATTAAAAAATTTAAAAAAGATAACTGATTAAATGATAAGTATAATATATTTGTCATTTAATTGGTTGGAGTATGACCTAACCTGATTTGTGCTAAAATTAAATCTTAATCTAGTGATGTGGTCCTAGTAGAATATTTCAAAAGTTCTAAAAAATAATGAACTAGCTACTCGTACTAGACAACTTAAATTTATAATTTGTGTTCACACTTCAAGATATACAATTATTATTAGTAAAAAAGAGATAGACAATCTTACAAAAACATATAACTTCGTTAGAATAAGAAGACTTTGATCCAATTTCACCTCGTAAATTATATATTCCTCTTAATTCAAGTGAAATTAAACGTTAATTAATCTCACTCAGAGACCCCTTTAATTTATCTAATAATAAAATTTCTTTTCTTGCATAATTGTATTTTTGGATTACATATGCGTCTACTTTTAGTCAAGCAGTCAACTCTAGTAGTTGAACTGCTACTTTACATGGAGTTTGGTAATCTGTATCAAGCTCTTTTTTCCCATTAAAGGCAAATAATGCACTTGTTAAAACTGTTTGCCTAACCTTAATACAGCACTTATCTTCATCAACCTTACGGCGTGATATTATTATTACCCAAGAACAAATATCTTAGTACTAGAGCTAATACCTTCTCCCACCACTTTCATAAGTTAAAAACGATACATAATTACTAATAATTTCAAAATCAACAATTCAATTAACTAAATGATAATATTTCATCTCTCTCTATATATATAGATAAATACGTTATTCAAGTCTTTGCAAATAATTATTGTCCTCTTTTGAACATAGTTTTATACGTTGGATATATAATTCAATCTGAATTTCTTGATCGGATTTAGGCTAGATTAAAATAAAAAAATATAAATTTTGTTACACACTACCGATTAATTAAGGGTTTGATCCACCTTCCCGGGCAGGGAAGAGAACGCAAATGGACCGTGGATGGTGGTCGTGGTAGATTCAAGTCTCTTTTTTTCGTGCAAACAAATTGATCTCGTCAAACTTAAACAATACCTTAATTAAGTATATTTAAATATCTCAAAATTTAGGAAATTTGTCTCAAGACACGGGCTACGGCTAAATGATAAGACAAAGCTCCACGACATAAGCTACGAACAAATCCTCATGCAGGAACAAGTAAACTACTCCATGCAATATGCAAATATGGAATTACCGCCCATGACTCAATTTTCTTTATTTCTTTTTCTTAAACATCATTAAGTATAGTTTAAGGAATCTCCATTTAAGTTGAAGAAATCCAGACAACTCACGTGTTCATATCATATCTAGGACAAAAAAAAATTAAGAATATCAGGGAATAGAAGCCCTTCACGGAATAGAATGGAATAGAACCTCAATTTCAAGATCCAATGATAATACAATTAACCATACTTTATTCAAAGGGGCCACTTTGTAATTTTATATACATATTACATTCATGGAGGGCTGTATATATATACATATTCTAATTAATCAACAAGATATTGTTCAAACACTATATTAAACTAATGATCTCTGAGAATGAACCTTGCCTTGTCCTTTAATCTTGATTGCAATAACATATAAGGGTAAGCATCCAATCTAAGAGCCATGGAAATTGTGAAGAAACATATCCCCATACTCACTAAATTCAATCTTTCAGTCGCGTAGAGATCGCAAATTTGGACTCAAACAAACAACCCCTCAAGCTATATGGGGTAGTAAACTCACTCAAAGCACAATTTCCATCTTCTCCGAGTTGGTTTCGAACCCGATTAGGCGAAAAGAACACACTGTACGAGTCATGGACGAGAAGAATGATTCAATGGAGAAGTTTGCGGACGAGTTCATGCTCCCGGGCTTCCGTTTCCACCCGACGGACGAAGAGCTCGTCGGATTCTACCTCAAGAGGAAACTGCAGCAAAGGACTCTTCCTGTTGAGCTGATTAAGCAAGTGGATATCTACAAATATGATCCATGGGACCTTCCAAGTAAGTTCCTGTAATAATCTCTAATTCAAGATTTTATTTTTCTAATCATATTCAAGAATTAATTAAACCATTTTCTTGAATTCATGAAACAGAGTTGGCATCAACCGGTGAGAAAGAATGGTACTTCTACTGTCCGAGGGACAGGAAATACCGGAACAGTGTGAGGCCGAACCGCGTAACGGGGTCTGGATTCTGGAAAGCCACCGGAACTGATAGGCCTATATACTCTTCGGATGGAGCTAATTGCATAGGGTTGAAGAAGTCCCTTGTTTTCTACAGAGGAAGAGCTGCGAAAGGGATTAAAACCGATTGGATGATGCACGAATTCCGACTTCCCACCTCCACCGATGCCAGCCAAACGATGCCTAAAAAGGTCCTCGACAGGAACCTCCCACTAACGGTTAGTCTTTTCACCGTCAATTTGTATAGTTTAGTTGTTCAGTGCTATGCAGGCAATCAAAGCTTCCTATTCAACTCTCTTGCTATGCAACTACCATCTTATCTGACTCGAACTCATAATGAATACAGAACTAACAAAAAGTATTGTCTTTTCAATCGAAACAACCAACTTTATGATTATATTCAAGGGTTTTGTGTAATTTCCACAAAAGTTGATCAAACTCCAATATTTTGCAGGATTCATGGGCCATTTGCAGGATTTTCAAGAAAACAAATTCCATGGCGCAGAGAGCTCTTTCCCACTCATG
>JBBMKE010436184.1:0-10088 GCA_037834125.1 Lippia alba
GATCATGAATCCCACATAATCAATAATTCACCAAGTTCATAAGTCATATGAATCACCAAATTTGGAAATAACAAGCACTAAGGGTTCACATTGTAGCATTTAAACATTTACTTGTCATATCATGTTGAAACATTGAATTCATAACACAAAATTTATAAAAACATTAATACACATCATATTCTATCAATTAATCAGTCATACAATGCATATAATTACATATATGTGCCAAGGAAGTGAAAGGAACGTAAGGAAGGAGGTTTTGGCAAGGTATAACAAAAGTTGACAGTTTTTGGAATTGCGCATGCCACGGTAAAATGGGGATATCTGAAGATTTAGAAGTCCAAAATGGGTTTTGTCTATTGGAGATGAAAATATACACATATATCTTTCTAAGAATGTGTGGCACGAATCGTATTTCAAAGCGAGGTGAAAATGGCGAAGGTGCGAAGTTGGACGAGTGCTGATTGGCCACACCAAAATGAATTGGTTATATCTCACAATCTAGAAAAGATAATGAGGTAAAATTAATTGGAAATTAAAGTAGACTTCAAAAGGTTTCTTATGGTTTAAATTTCAGGTCAAACAGAGTTTGGATGAATATTCTGGAAGCAAAACAAAATTGGCAGAAAACAGGGCAAAACCCACGGGCGTGGAAAAAACAAAGGGCAAAATTCCACGGGCGTGGAAAAATGGCCGAAATGAGGCAGTAGCTTCTGGGTTGATCCACGGCCATGGGAATCCTCCAGGCCCAAAAATAAGTTCAAAACGTCCCAAAAGGCTAAGGTAAGGATTTGGCACTCAAGAACACTCCAAAATCATTCAAGACACAATCATAAAGCCATTAAATCATATAAGAGCATTGAGAGGCATTTAAGAAATGGAATTCATGCTCAAACATTCAAGCGAACATGCATAAAGGTCACACAAGCACATATAGGGCAATTAGGCATAATTGAAGGCACCTTGGACCAAATAATCACATTCTTGACACAAGAGTTCATAACCACACATCATACTATCACATTCTCACATTTACTAAATAAGGGGATGAAGGGGATTAAGCATTCAAGGGGTAAAACCACATAGAACCTTCACTCATGCTAGGAATAAATCACAAGACACATATGAAGCACAATTCGATCATCCAACCCCACATTCATGCATTCCTTACCCAATCTCTTCCTCAATCATGTAGATAAGTAAATTCCCAAACCAACATCTAGCCAAGAACTTCAATTATAAATCAAGAAATAGCATCAAGGATCATCACATACACGTATATGCACAAGGAAACACATGGAAGTACATGAATCACCCAAATTCACACATAATCCTCCTAGGGCACACAAGACACACCTCCCACATTCTTACACAAGCAAGGCAAGCTCATATATTCACATATATCCAACAAGAGCATCAAGGAAGCAAGAAAAACTCATCCATGATCATAGAGATGCAAGAAATCAAGAGATGCCCAAAACCCATTTTTCCCAAAATCTCAATCATGCTTAATCCATGGTGAATACATGTAATATGTACATAGAAATGATCATGAGAATACTAGGAATCTAAATATGCATTTACCTTGAAGAGTTATGGAAGATTGATGAAGGTCTTGAGCTTGGTTAGGGCATCAATGGAGGTGGGGAAGAACTTCTCTTTCTTTTCTCTTTTCTTGGGAAGAAGATGAGATATTTTTGAGAGAGAGAGGGAATGGATCGGTGGGATGGCTGATGGAGTGAGGGGAGTGTGTAATACAAGTGGGCTAGGGTCAAAGATAGGGTATTAGGGGCGTAGACTAGGTACGAGAAGCTTTCTTGGTTCAATTGTTGTATAAAGCATAAGGGGTTCGGTTCTCTGCTTCTTTTCCTGACTTTGGTGACTAATTTTGGGATGAAATTTATTTTGGTTGATGGGATTTGAAGTAAGGAGCATGTGGGCCTTTGAATCACCAAATTTGGACGTAAAACGAAGAAGTTAGGGCATTTTTAGCGGGCAAGGGTCATTATGACCGAATTTAAATAGGTCAAGAGGATTCCGGGCAAATTTTGAGGGTTCAAACCATTTTATAAAAATATGAGGATAATCCCATCGAGTCCGAATCATCGATTCAAGCTCAACGGAGGTGACGAAACTCGATCCCGAGTTTCCGAGCTCAAGATATGCATGCCGGAACGAAAGGTGCGCTAAGTGCTCGTTAGCCTCCTTTTCGTCACTAACTTAAAATGAAATGAGTATGCATGCCACATAAATTCCAAAATTAAATCAAGCACTCATGCATATGATTAAAATATGTAAATTTGACATAAACTCAATTTTCATGAAACTCCAAATTCAAAACACGAATAAAAGTCACGCGATCAAATTATTCATGCACACGTAATTCATTTGATCAAATAATTCCATCAATCCACTTAGTTCGCTTATTTCATGTTGTCATATATTTCATGTTATAATAAAATAAAGCACGTAATCACATAATTAACTGAATTAAACACGTAATTAATAACACATTAAACAAACCTAAGCCGCCGAAGGACCGGGGCGTCACATCCCCAATGAGAATCATAATTTTTATTTATTCTCCATTTTGTACAGCACATAACATATTGCGATTTAAGTAAAAGCTCAGGAATTACGTACTTAAATCGCAATATCGCGTACTTAAATCGTAATATGTTGTATGTGTTGTTCAAAATGGGGAGTAAACGAAAATTATGATTCTCATCTGGAGAGTAAAGAGAATAATTTTGAGAATGAGAGCAAACAAAATTATTTTCAACTTATGGGGAATTTTAAAAAAGATCCCTTTTTATTTAACAAAATTGCCCTCAAAATATTTCTATTTTTATTTAATAAATATAATTTAAATTAATTAATTATCTAATTAGACTAACCAATTGTTGTTATTTCAAGTAGTTCGAGGATTATTTCTTGAAGGTAATGGTTGGAGTTCAAATCTCTCTTGCCACGTGGGATTGTGTGTATTTATTAAATTTTAAAAAAAATTATCTAATTAGACTATATTAGAAATAGAAATTTTTGGAAAGATTAGAATAAAATATTTTAGGAAAAAAAAAGCAAAATTCAAAGGCATTCCTCTCTTCTCTTCAAAATTCAAAATTTCAAATGTTCAAAGAAGTCTTCTACCCAACATCGTCTTCACTCACGCCAAGGATAGGAAAAACTTAGTCTACATAATTTCATGATTTTCATCGACCTAATTGCAAGATTTCAAGACGTTGGGACTTGAGCATAACCTTTTGAATTGTGGAGGGGCTTGAGGGCAATTTTCTCTTTTCCTTTTCCCCTTAAAACCGATGAACTCCTCACTTTCTTTTCCATCATATACCCCAACCTCCCAACCTCCCAACCTTCCTCTCCCTCTCCCTCTCCCTCTCCCTCTCTCCCTCATTGTTTTTTCAAATTTACTCCCACTGGTAAAAATGATTCTAGTAAAACAGGCAATCTTTTTTTAGATGTGAAGTGACTTAATAATTTATTGATTTGTTTAAAAACTTAACATTCTGGAAAATGAGGTTTCAAAGTTAATAAATGTATTAACTCTTAAATCTTGTTTTTCATAATGTTAACTTTGAATAATTTACTTAAGCAATTTCACATCTAAAAGTGACCGTTTATTTTTTTGGAATTTGTTTTTTTAGAAAGTGAGCGGATCTGAACAAACCAATGCATAATTAAGCGATTTACAAAACATAAATCCAATGCATAATTAAGCGATTTACAAAACATAAATAGTCGCTTCCTGTATAATGAATCACTTGAAACGATCGGGAAATTATTTAAATGCTTATTTGTATTTTAGCTAAATCATTTAAACGAGGAACCAAATCACTTATTAACAAGTAGCCCTCTTGGTAACTAGAACATGATTAATTGCACGATCTTAATTAAGATTATTATAATTCATGACTCGATTAATACGTATTATAACTCTGAAACTTTGATTTTCTAAAATATTGACTTTAAGTCATTTACGCTATTAACTTCAATATGATTAATTGCATAAATCATAATTAATATTGTAATAATTCACTTGATTCATACCTATCATAACTTAGAAATTTTAATTTTCTAAGATATAGATTTTAGTCGTTTAAGCGATTAAGTTTATCGTTTAAATGATTTAGGTATAATTCAAAGAATAGTTTAAGAAATGTAGCATTCCTTGAACGAAATAATATCATATACACACTATAGGATGTCTTGTGAGGTTGCATAAACTTGAAGCGGGACAACCCCAAAGTCTTAAGTAAGAATAACTAAAAATTTTGTCATGCCATATTTGATAGTGCGTTTTGGGAACAGACTTAAAGGAACAAGATTTAAAATTTTGACCGTACAAACTAGATCCAATAGGATTTCGTTTCTTCTTTCAGAAACTTCATTTAACGGAAAAGTTTTTGAAGGATTTTTTGAAAGATAATCTCATTATCTCTAAAATGACTAAAAAATTCATCATTGAGATATTTATTATTTCGATCCTATTAAAGTACTTTTATTTTATAACCGATTTGGTTTTCAATCTCCTCATGAAATTCTAAAATTTCTCAAAAATTTCACATTATATTTTACCGTAATATATAGAGTTTTTCATTTTATTACCAATATCTGTTATTTTATTTAGCTGAATAACAACACAGTGTTGATTTATGGCATTTAATTTTCTGGATCTTTAATACTTCTAGTTAAACCTTTCCACCACATATTGTAGAATGTAGACCGATCTATGGACACCTGCATAAGATTTCCTAGCGAACACGCAAAACAGATCGGCCGGTGCTATGGCCTATACGGCTCGGTAGGGAAGCAATGGGAAATTGTGTCTTGAGAGGATATTTACTTTATTAATAGGTACTCTATCAATCATAACTAAAAGCAAAAAGAAAAATGGAGTTCAGCAGGAAAAAACAAAACAAAACGTGACAAAAAAAAGGGGAGAAAGTAGAGCAAAAGGATCCAAACTATGATGAATAAAATTATGTATGTCATCATGAAAACACAAAAAATGAATAATAAATAAGTTTGGACTTTGGACCTACAGGTTTTAACAAAATATCTTCTTAATTTGGTTTATCCATATTAATTTGGTGGTTCTAGAGTATATATGCTTTTAAAAATGTCATCATATTATATTTTGTTATATTCACATTTGTATCAGACATGCATTTATATTAATGACCATACCTTATAGGAAAATTTTAAGAGAAAACTATATATTTTTGTATCTATTTCATGTCGTGTTGTAAACCATCTATTGTTTCATAACATAATTCTGAGTATTGATTAACAGACTTTAGAAATTTACATGGCCACTAACAATTTATATTAAATACGACAATTAATTTAATCGTACCGCAGTTAATACTGTCTTGTAAGAAGAATATTATATTGTACAATTGTTAGGTTATGGAAGTTAATTAATGTTGGTCGGTGAACACTATAGTCTATATTCTGGCAATTAACTAGCTTAGACTAGCTCCTAACTTGATGATCTAAAACTAGAGATTATCAGCGCTGTTAAATAATGATATTCATACCGCTGACCTAGCTAATATCCAGTGTAATTAACTTGTAAGGAATAATTAGACTAGATAAAGTCATTCTTAGTTCGATAGCCAAAAAAATGTAATAATAATAATAATAATAATAATAATATCTGGACTTTGCCTACCATTTAGAAGAAATTCAAGAATCAAACTCTCAGAGCACCCATAAAATAAAATAAAGAAGAGCTTTCGCTTTAATATATTAAGCAGAGTTATACACATTTTTTTTTTGTTTTTGTGAAATTAACCAGATCGAGTTATATGCCCTTTACTGGATCAATTAATTGCTGTATTGATAGATCTTAAAATATATATTTGAATTAATCGTGTGCATATCTTTGATGGGATATGGCGTCCCACTAGTAGGTTACGTGGACAACCTTATGAACAAATAGCACTGGGAGTTCGCCCCGGGAATTCAAGAGGGATTGGGACTTAGCAAACTAGATAGAGATGACGCTTGCCTGACACGATAGTAAACCTCCTAATTAGGAATGGATAGGGACGGAGCATGTTAAACCACGCGATAACAAGAAAACCAAACTCTAATGTGACTCTATGGTTATACAACATGGAGTTAGGTCAAGTGAAAGGTACAACTCAAAAAGGAGAAAGGGCGCGAGGATAGTTCGGCACTCATCATCTTCTCTGGTGTCAATTATTTTGATATACATGTAGGGATCAAAAGATTTCTAGAATTATTCTATGAAGTTAATATATTGACCCATTTAGTTTCGAGTTTACTATTTTCTTGATTGTTTAGTGGAATTTCAAAATAAGTATTAGATAAAAAGAATGATTTTATTAATATTATTTGAATTAATAAATCTCACAAAATATTTAACCGTTTGTCACTTAATTATGTATAGTATAATTCTAATTGTAATCCGATTTGGTCAAATCCGTGTAACAAAAAGAAAAATTATTACAGTACTTATCATGAAAATTAAGGAGTGTGGCAAATTAAATGACAAATGTTATACATTTATCAGTATAATTAATTGTGTGAGAGTTTGGGCTAGAATTTATAATCCCCAACTTTATGAGTTTGCGCAGCCGGTTGACATTCTCCACAAATACGGATAACATTATATATGCATGTAATATGCCCCAAAGCATTCATCATCCCACAAAGGAAACCAAACTCAAAGGTACACCATGCTTTCTCTTAAAACAGCAACATTTTATTCAAGTTCTCATCTTCACTCATATTCCTCAAGCCACTTCAAAGAGAAGTTAAAAGCTATTGAACCATACTCTCCGGCCATTAAAGACACCATCCAAGCTTCTTCAGTACCATTTCCCCTCTCCAACACATCAATCAACTCATCATTCTCTCTAGAAACCGTAACCAAAGGGAAATCATTACAACCAAAAGTACCACCAGCTGCGAATTCATGTCCTCTTACACCCATAGAGTTCCTGGAAAGAGCAGCAATTGTATACGGTGAATGCCCAGCAATTCTGTACAATGATACAGCTCGTACATGGTCAGAAACCCATGTCAGATGTCTCAAACTGGCTTCTTCCATTGCCTCCCTCGGAATCAGAAGAGGCGACGTCGTCACGGTTTTGGCCCCCAATGTACCCGCCATGTGCGAGCTCCACTTTGCTGTACCCATGGCTGGCGCAATACTGAACACGATTAATCTCCGTCTCGATGCCAACGCGATCTCCAATCTGCTCCAGCACAGCGGCTCCAAGCTGGTGTTCGTAGATTGCCAATCAGCATCTCTCGTTCAGGATGTCATTTCGATTTTCCCAGCTCATTTGGAGCGCCCTGCTTTAGTTCTGATTACCGACGGGGGTTATGAATCTCCTGAAAATAATTGTTATCAGCACTATAACATTTCATACGAGGACATGATTGAAAATGGCGATCCGGGTTTCAAATGGGTCCGACCGGAAAGCGAGTGGGATCCGATTTCACTAAATTACACTTCGGGGACGACCTCTTCCCCCAAGGGAGTTTTGAGCAGCCACCGTGGTGCTTTCATGATATCACTCACTTCCTTGCTTGATTGGTCCGTCCCCAAGAAGCCCGTGCACTTATGGACGCTGCCAATGTTTCACGCTAATGGATGGGGCTACACATGGGGTATGGCCGCTATGGGTGGCGCCAACGTTTGCCTCCGCCGTGTGGACGCGCCTTCCATCTTCCAGGCATTGGAAAATTACAAAGTAACGCATATGTGTGCTGCGCCTGTAGTGCTAAACATGTTAACAAACCACCCCGGAAGCAAAACCCTGGAAACTCCGGTCCACATAATGACAGCAGGATCCCCGCCTCCTGCGGCGGTGCTCGGCAGGGCAGAATCTATGGGCTTCGTAGTGAGTCACGGGTATGGACTGACAGAGACGGGAGGGTTGGTGGTATCATGTGCGTGGAAGCAAGAATGGGACCATTTGGCTTCAACGGATAGAGCCAGGCTCAAGGCAAGGCAAGGAGTGGGGATCGTGGGATTCGGTGGAGTCGACGTGGTGGACCCCGATTCAGGCAAGAGCGTGGCTAGAGACGGATCGGGGATAGGGGAAATCGTGTTGAAAGGCGGCAGTCTAATGCTTGGTTATCTCAATGATCCTGAAGGAACGGCTAAATGCATGAGAGAAGATGGGTGGTTCTACACGGGAGATGTTGCTGTGGTGCACCCCGATGGATACTTGGAGGTGAAGGATAGATCCAAAGACGTAATCATTTGTGGGGGAGAGAATTTAAGCAGTGTGGAGGTGGAGGCTGTCTTGTACACGCATCCAGCGGTGAACGAGGCGGCGGTAGTGGCGAAACCGCACAGGTATTGGGGGGAGACGCCTTGTGCGTTTGTGAGTCTGAAGGAGGATGTGGCGGAGAAGCCGACGGAGAAAGAAATAAGGGAGTATTGTAAGGCCAGGTTGCCTCTCTATATGGTGCCCAGAATGGTGGTGTTCAAGGACGAGCTTCCCAAGACGTCTACCGGTAAACTCCAGAAGTTTTTGCTTAGAGAAATGGTTAAAGATCTGGACAAGTTGTAGTTGGCGTGTTTTAACATGTATTTTCATTGTTTCAGATTTCATTTACGAGTTACATTTCGTGCGATATTTGATAATAAGAGTTCTTGTGTTTGTATGGATGCTGAATTTATCCGAAAAGTCTGATTTAAAAAAAAAAAGATAAATTATTTTTTGCACTGCATTTTGGTTCTACTGACATTTTTGTATCCTAATTTGAAATTTTGAGACTAGAGTACCTAATCATCCTGCTGGAGCAAGGAATTAGAATTTATGTTTGTTATGAAATATTATTTTAGGAAGGTAATTTTCAATTAAGTTGTTTTGTTATATAAGTATTCAACAAATAATATTGTGTTTGATGCTTGAGTCTAATAAATTATAATTAATATTACGTTAGATATGTTAAATTTCAATGAGCTTAATATTATGTTAGACATGTTAGATTACATTTACCTTCAGTGAATTATAATTTAACCTCATCATTGTAATCTCATTTCATTTTTTTTGGGAAATTATAATTCCACCTAATCACTCTAACTCTCCGTTATTTCGTAATAGAGGGTTAATATATATTAATAGAGGTTGATCAATGTTAGTAACGAATCAATCTCGTCTAATCAAGTTTAAATAACCTAATATCACCAAACTACTGTAAAATTAAATGAAATTAAATCAAATAAAAAGGTTTAAAAAATTAAATAAAAAGGTTTAATATACCATAACTAAGGCTTTCTTAACATAATTATTTCTGTTTTTCAATGCTACCCATATCTATCTATATACTATAATATATAGAAAGAGTGTTTTTGACCCAAATTGTATCAATTTTGAATAAATGGAATTTTGTGGTTCTTTTTTGAATTTTTTATTCTTTAAAAATTATTTGATTGATTGGTTAACTTTTTAAACTATTCAATCTTTTAATTATTTACTAAATCCCACTAATTATGACATTAATCTTTAAAATTCAGAAAATTATAATTAATATCATTTATTTATATAAACTGATTTTATACGAATATTTGACTTTTCAAAATATAAATTTTAAACACATATAATTAAGGTAATAGATAAAAATATAGAATGCATTAAATTTTAAAAAATATAATTAATTTTAATTTTTTAAATTTAAGGCTATTTGATTTTTCAAAACGTAAAATGTGAACTCGTGTAAGGTAATATATTAACGTATGAAATACATAATTAAAGTAAATTAACCACATAATCCCCTTAATGATGCGGAGATGTGTACATCTCTTATCTAATTTATAATCCATTCTATAATTCAGCCATATCATTAATTAATCAGTGAACTTTTTTTTCAAAACTTATATAGATTCACTTGTTTAATTTATATAAATACAATTGATTTTTTATTCTCTCTCTACGATTCTATTTGATGGACCCAAAATATGCTCGCATTCCACACGTGGCAGATTCTCGAGAAGCCTCATTTGAGGTGTGCATCCCTGGGAGGATACGCTCGGAGTAATTGAGCTCGGATTCCGCTCGAACGCGGCACCTGACAAC
>JBBMKE010436194.1:0-10088 GCA_037834125.1 Lippia alba
TCATTCATTCATTCATTCATTCATTCATTCATTCATTCATTCATTCATTCATTCATTCATTCATTCATTCATTCTTTAGTACATTCGTGCAAAAGCACTTACTCCTTTCTCCAGTTGGTGGACAGGTTAGCAAGACCTGACCATCCATACATTGACCAAAAGGGTTTCATGACTCCCCAGATGGCACTCAGTGTCCGTTCCTCGCTATCTCCAATGAGGTCTGGTTACGCCGTTCATTGGTGGGACTAGAGTGAGTGATCATCGACGACCCTTGCCTTTCCGGATAGCCACTCACAGCAAGACCCTGGGCCCCATTCTGTGCATTCATTCCATTCTCGCTAAAATGTTGGTAGGGTTCATAAAAGAAAGAGGTTATACGTTGAAATCATTGACTCCTTTTCGAAAGACTCGATATATGTATATAATATTTTTGGCTCAAAACCTTCACATTAGATATATTGGGTCATTTGTAGCTAATAGCAGAAAAACCCACCTATTATACAACAACTAAGGAGACACGAAGACATGAAAGTATCCTATGAACCCAACAAGTCTCCGTCCTGGAGAAAACTGTACAAGAGACAAGGTGGTGCACTTGTGAGACTCAAGACTTCAAATGTACCATATATGACGCACGACAATGCCTTATCATGATATAGATGCTAACAAGATCAAAACATGTTATGGAGATGTATTTAAGTCACACAGATATTCATTTCATTCATTCTTGAAGTATTCAAATTCATTCGGGTTCATAACGTCCGTCTTTCTTGTCATTTTAGTCCATAAATTTCCAATAAAACACATATCATATAGTTCATCATGTATACAAGGCCTATAAATCATAAAAAAAAGATAAGACACTCATTTAAGGTTCACAAGAGCATTAACAAATCATTCATGCACATTTTGGAGCATTTAAGGCACGTTCATTCCAAACTCAGAAAATATTAAATCAAAAATCATAAGAATTCATAACACATTTAATATGGACTTATATGGACTTATATGACATATAATAAAGTGTATGAACAAAAAATGAGCCGAAGAAACCATGCGAAACAAGTTTGAAAATCAATTGTTATGCATGCTTGTGAGAGGGTCGCGGCCTTCACAAAATGGTAGCGGCCGCTACCCCTATTTTTATGCTAATTTTCGTGCAATTTTTCACAAGTCGAAAGTAGGCCAAAATGGGGTCTTGGGCGCGATAAAAAATGAACTGATTCTAGTCACGGGCATGACCAGTTATGCATGCCAAATTTGAACTAGGTCGCGCCCGCTACCAAATTTGTACTGCTTTCGGTCGCGGCCGCAACCTACATCTGCCACAGCTAAAAACGAGCAGAACATGGCAGCAATCAACCAAAACCCAACCTAATTCTTAAACAACGAATTAAGATATGTTGATACCACAAAAATACCCCAAAACCAACTCCATATCATGCACCAAAACAACACCCAAGCTTACACATGCACAAGAGATGAAATAATCAAGTTTTCTCCCAAAACCTTCAAAGTGCATCAATGGCAAATCAATGAACTCTCAACCACAAAGAGATATACCACCATATAAGTAATAAAGGAACTCAAGAGATCAATTTCTATGCAATAAACTCAAAGAAATCACAAGAAATGTGCATGACCACATATATATCATATAACCCTCACTTTCCCCCAATTATTCAAAACCTATGCAACCCTCCATGAATCTCATCATGTAATAGCTTAAAAGAAAGAGGGGAAGATGCCATGAATGATTATGAGTTCACCTTTCAAAGATGGAATGAGATGGTGGTGGATTGAATATGGAGAAGATGATGAATAGTAAGTTTCTTATGCTTTGAAGAGGGGTCACGGTTGCTGCTGCTTCTTTTAAGCTTGGTAAATGAAAAATGAAATGAAATTATCTTGGCTGAATAAGGGGTTACTAAGCTTCATGTGGGCCAAGAATCATCTAATTTGGTTGAAAATTGGCTAAGTTATGACCATTTCAATATATAAGGGTCATTTTGGCGGGATTAGAGGGTTTGTGTGAGTCTCGGGCAAATTTCAAGAGTCCAAATGATTTTAGAAAAATGTGAGGCTAGTCCCATCAAGTCCGAATCATCGATTCAAGCTCAACGGAGGTGACAAAATTCGAATTCAAACTCCCGAGCTCAAGATATGCATGTCGGAACGAAAGGTGCGCTAATTACTCATTAGCCTCCTTTTCGTCACGTAAATAAAATAAAATTCATATGCATGCCAATAAATCCAGAATTGAAACACGAACACATGCACACATTCATAACACGCATATTCAATACATATTCAAATTCCATAAAATTTCAAATCTAATACACATAGAATCGGCAATCATATCATTCGTGCACAAGTCATTCAATGTTCAAATAATTCGATCAATCCATATAACAAATTAATTAAATAAATCATAATTTTAATTAACTTCAAAGTATATCAAGTAAATTCACATAATTGCATAATTTAATGAATTTAAATTGCAGAAATCGGGGCGTCACACACATCATACTTATACAACTGAGAAATCGGGGCGTCACATTGTTTGACCTTAATTACATTAATTGTGTATATAAACAGTTTCTAATTATGCATATGAGTTCATTAAGTTATGAAACGCATACCTTTGCATGAATTTGATTGTTTAGGAACTTTTCATACATATTTACATCCATTAAGTGTATAAGCATACACCATGCATCTATGTGGTTCATTTTGAGTCTAAGCCTTGTGTTGTCTTCAGTTTATTCGGGTGCACCCGGGTGGTGCTTCGCGGTCCGTTTTGATTTTGGAGTGAATCATTTGTTGGTTCTTAGCTTCGTCGATGTAAGGTGAGGTTAGGTTATAGTTAAACCCTATGAAATGTGCTCGTTTTCTCTGTATGCGAACTATAGCCTTTATTATACGTATATGTGCGAGATATGAATTTATGAATCTGAAATATGCTTCCAAGTATGATGAGCAATGTACAAGCCTATGTATGGTTGATTTGATTTGATTCGTTTTGTTTGGTATTGCCCAACTACGTTTCAAACCGTGTGCCTCTTATGAGCCGGGAGATCGAGCAAAGAAATACATTATGAATTTAACACGTAGAGGTATGTAAAGCGTAGTGTGGCTAGGTGAGTTATGTATACTATGTATGATTTGTTGTGTTTCTGACTTGTAGCAGCTTAGGTATGCTTTGATATGGATCTTCTTTTTCGTTATGTTTTTGGGCCCATGAGGTGTGGATAAGAGAGACCCGGGTCGACCAACTGGATCACTAGTTATCACCCCTGTGCACACTCTCCATCTGTTTGATAGGACCAACCTGAAACCTACCAAGAGGGTTGGTTGGGTGATGGGAACCTGAGGGCTTGAGTGTACGCGCTCCCCTCGTCTGTCTGGATGGTTAAGGTCGCGCAACCCTTCCATCACTAGAGAAGGAGGTATGATTTATATGTCTATTTTGATATGTCTGATTCGTATGATTCATATATTTCGTATAAGGAGCCCAGGATGGGATTTGTTACTCACACCCACCGAGTTCTGTATACATGCTTTGATAAAGTTCGTGAAATGGGGATAGACTCTTAATTAAAATAAAATATGAATCTTTCGAATATGTGAGCTAAAATATGTTTTGAATTAATATGATTTGATAAGAGACGATACATTTTCGTATAATTTGACTTATATGAATCCGTTAAGCTATGTTTGTTCTGTTTCTTTTAAGAATTCCTATATATATGTATCACGGGCTAAAATTTAGTTTGCAAAAACTATTCCTAAGTTCACGAACTCTGTGTGTGTGTTTAAAATATGCTTTGCTTATATATATGTAGCGTGTGTGGGTAGCCCCTCACTCAGTCGAGTTGTGGACTGACCCTCTCCCTCCCTAACTTTTTAGTGTACAAGTTAGCTTTGAGTTTCGAGCTAGGTGGCGTGAGTCGAGTCTTTTGAGTCGGTCAAGTTTGAGTTCTAGAAGAATCTCTGCATACGTATATGTATTTAACTTACACAGGATTTGACTTTGTAACATATTTATTTAAACTCCATGCATTTGTTATTTAAATTTCCCTTGTCGAGCTTTGTATTATGTTTAAAGGAGGCCTGTAAGCCCAAGTTTGTTTGTGATTCGAATGTTTAATTTTTGCAGGCTCGTGGCCAATGCATGTGTTTGAACCTTGTACTTTTGCTATATTTTGTTTTGTTTGGTTGATTTTATTTGTAAGGTCTACGTTCCGCCTAGCTCAGGAGGTTTTGTTTTGTTTGTCTCCCATTCGCCATGGTTTGATACGGGTACATACTTCCCATTTCGTCACTCGTGTTGGACCTTAGTGTGGGGGATGTTGTGCCTCGCGTGCGGGAGATGGGTGTCCCACGTGCGGGGTTGTAAAGCCCTGTCCGATAAATCGCACAGGTATGTGTCACGAGAGAGTTTACTTTACGCACTTAGGTGATTTAGTTCCTTTTGATGTGTTCAATTCCAACTTTGATTAAATATATAACTTAATTGGCTAAAATGCAAAATTGTAAAATATGAGTTCTTTTATGGCAACTTAGAATTTAATCTAATTATTGGAATTGAATTTGAAATAGGACTTGGGCCATTTGCATTTTGGACCTAATTTAAGTTAGGAAGGTTTTGGGTCGTTCAGGACCAATATGAGCTCGAGAATTCGAATTCGAATTCCATCGCCGCCATTATGCTCGTTTCATTAATTCGGGTCCATTGGGATTTACTTCATATTATTTGGAAACCACGTGGGCCTTAAACCCTTTATAAGGCGGTTCACTTGATTTGGGAGTTACTTAAACCTGAGTTTCCATATATATATATATATATATATATATATATATAACCTAGATCCACTTTCTCATTTCATTTCAAACCATAAATTAGCCTCAAAGAGAAATCCAAGGATAATCTTCAAGAGGAGATCAAGTCTTGAACCATCCCTTCATTCAAAGAGCTCATATCTCTCATTTTTTCATCCTTTCACGAATCAAGGTATGTTCTAGGTTTCATTTTATGTGTACTTGAATTTGAGCATGAAATTGGATGTATGAAGTTGTATGAAAGAATCATATGAAAATGGTGATTTATGCCCAACTTGGAAAATATGATTTGATTGATGAATTCTTGAGTCCTTGAGCATGCTTTGATGTTCTAAGTGCTCCTTATTTGTTGAAATTGCTGAAAATATGTTGGTGGATGAATAGGAGCGTATATCCATGTTTAGAGTTTGAAATTCATGAAAATGGGTGTTTGAGATTTTGGGCAAAACCTTCTTACAACTTGAATTAATTGACGTTTTAGTGCCTAGCATGATTTATGTAATGACATACTCGAATTTGGTGATGATTTATGGTTAGATTGGTGTTGGTTTTGTAGCACCCACATCGACTGGCACTACAACTCCCGCACTACCCGCTCAATCCACGCATGAAATTAGTTTCCATGCATGAACTGAGCTCGTAACGAACAGGCGGCAATACAAAATCTTATCTAGCTAAGCGGGGCTAACCCTTAAACTAACATGCGATGCAATCAAGAGTTAAGCGGAAGCATTTAAACTTAATTCAAGCACGATGGAGAACGTCTCCAATTTAAATTCAACATAACACAAGCAAGGGAGAACATCTCCCAAATGTAAAAGCGTAAACAAGACCGACAAGGCCACAATATATCCAACAAGGGCTACAGCCTAAAGTAAACGAATCCAAAAATGATACGAGTCATAATAAGAAGGAAATAACAACATAAGTATCTCAAGGACGAATGATAAGCAAGATCGAAATAAAAGACGACCGACTCGACTTGTCCCCGCCTAGCAAGACCTGTAAAATACCTAAAAATAAACAATCGTGAGTGTTAGTCCAAGGACTAAGTGAGGGGCATAAATATAATATCACATGCACATGTAATTCATAACTCCGAGTAAGTTTTTGAGAAAGAGTCCAAATGAATAGATATAAAAGGGTTCTCGCTCGGCATTACGAATATCCAATTTCATTTCTTAATCAATCATAACTTGACATCGCCCGACGAGGGGGCAATTCTCCAACCAACTCCAAGTGTGTGCATAAAATCATTAAGGTGATCACACAATCATAATCTTAAATCATTACATGGCTTGACTTGATTTGATCACGTTACTTAAATCACATTTTCCAACCTTCTTCTGTCGGTTTGGTGGGAGGGTTTGCAAGGCCCAGACCACCTTCATAATATCATTATCGAGATGGAGGGTCATGACCCCTTCCCGCTCCTTCGATGGGTTGACCATCAGCTCATGAGTATCTGTAGCACCCCGAACGTGAGGCGCCACATCCCCCGCACTAGAGTCTAACACGTGTAACGAAATGGAAAGTCCACACACGTATCAAACAATAGAGAATGGGAGACAAACAAAACTCACACCTAAGCTAGGCGGTCTAGACCCTTAATCAGAGTGCGACATAAAAATATTAAAGCACGAAAGCAATAAATTAAAACCATCATGCAAAACCCAAGATCACATGTTAAACTTATCCTCCAACAAGCATTATATAATTTACATCATATACAAATGCCTCTCCAAGGCCAAAATAATAACAAGTATTCATAACTCCAAAGTATAAAAGTGTATAAGTACAAAATATATCCACTACTGTGCATGGGACTCGAGCTAAACTACAAGTAAAACCTAAAGACAAACTTGCCGCCTAGCTCGACTTCACGTGTACCTGAAAACTCAAAAGAAGGAAAAGAAAAGAAAACACGAGCGAGGGTTAGTCCTAAAGACTAGTGAGGGGCTAACACACGTACCCCAATATAATATAGAGCAAAGCATTCAACAAAATTAAACAATCCATGACCCGAGAATGGTTTTTGCAAGCCAAAATATTTTCCCGTATTAATAGGTATATAATTTGAAAAAAAGAGAAAGGTCGAAGGCCAAAACACCCAATTTTAGGTAATTATAAATCCATTCTCGTTCCATAGATTCAAACGCACACCCACGACTCGACGAGTACGAGTCCACACTCCAACTCCTCAAATACAACAAAGAAAACCAAATAACACAAGCAAACCAACTAACTCCGAGTGATAGAAGGGTTGACAGCCCTAACTATCGGCAGACCAACGAGACAGGGTTTAATCACCTCCCTGAAACCTTCAACGGGGTTACCACCAGCTCAAGAGAAAAGCCCTTTCCCAAACTCCTAGGGTTAGGCAAACCTCTCAAAGTGGAGGATGTTGATGGGAGAGCTCGGAGACCCCTCGGCCGTCCCAAGTTACCATACCATCCTCCGGGCCCAAAGCAACTCACAATCACAAAGCCTTTCTTTCAAAGCTCAACTTCTCTCTCTCACACACACACAGTTAACTCCCATTCTCGAAGAACAAAGTGAAAATAGTTTATATGTACGTATAAAGACTTTTTCCAAAACCCATAACAAACGGGACAAGCCCCAAAGTATATATCCAACATTTATCTAACATATATTATACATAACTCGCATGCGGGCTTCAAATTACATAGGTTTTTAGGTCAAGTAACTAAAAGAACAAAACCTCACTTTGTAGCGTGCGTAGTGGAGACAAAAAAGATATTATCCGGGCACCTATGGGATAGTCTCGTCACCCTCGGGACCAACCTCTGAACAAAAGAAACAACATGGGTTGAACTTAGACTCAATATGTACCAAATAAACGCTCGGCAATGCTCATGGATGCTATGAATGCATATGAAGTGCATAAACGTACCAAATAAAGCATAATGAATCAAGTCTTGAATAATGGGATTCAAAATCACACCAAATTCTTATACAATCAAGTTAGCATACATAAAATCATGTTAGGACAACTTAGGAATCATATTGGGGGTGGGAAAGGGCCAAACAAGCGAAGAAAAATAAGAAAACAAAGAATCTCCAAAACTGGAAAATCCAGGGCCGTGGATTTCTACACATGAAATTTCCAGGGCAGTGGGAAATGGGCGAAAATGAGGCAGTAACCTGCTGAAGGATCCACGGCCGTGGGAAAAACATGAGCAAAAATCCACGGCCGTGGATTTCCTTGCGACACTAAAATAAGCACAACAAGGTACAATCGGCCAAATCAAGTTCTAAGCAAGTTTAAACACTTCAAAACCATCCCAAACTTATGTATAATAATATAAACTCATGCATATACCTCCAAGACATCAAATAGCATCAAGCATTCAAGGTTTCATGCATAATTCCCATCAAGACAAGCAAAATCCCCCAAGAAGGCGCAACCATCAACAAGCTCAAAAAACTAGCATAAAAGAATTCAAAATCCACTTCCTAAGTACCAAAACACATATATCCCAATCCCAACACGCAATAGCATTCATGTATGAAGAAGGGGAAGAAGGGGATTAAGGGACAAGGGGTTTTAGATCATCCAAACTCATCACTCATGCATTAAATCATCACCTAAGCACATCTTTCATGCAATTGAAGCCAAAACTCAAGTTCTCAAGCATATTGACACAAACCCACATGAGCCATTAATGTCTTATAATTACCTAACCAACTACTAAGCATGAAACTCATAAATACTCCAAGAATCCACACTCAAGACCCCTATAAATGCATAAAAAGCCATCAAAAGTCATATAATCACTAATGGCCATCAAAGCCTCAAAACCTAACTATTCATGCTCTTCTCAATACATACAAATCACCAACATAATCAAGGAAATGAAACCATATAAAGGAGCGCAAGAGCAAGAACAAATCACCCATGAAGTTACCTTGAAGAGAGTTGGAGACTAAGATGGATCTTGAGCTTGGGGTTTAAACAACAATGGAGGGAAATAGTGTTGGGAGCTTTTCTTCTTCTTCCTTTCTTGTTTGCTGCGTTTGAGAGAGTGAGGGAGGGAGTGAAATTCAGCCAATTTTGATATAGGAGAAAGAATAAGTCAACAAAAAGGGGTGTAGCTTGGTCCCACATAGGCTTTAGGGGCGTAAATGTGTACGTGAGCCAAAAATCAGGTAAACGAGGTCGAAATGAAGTTAAAAAAATATGGGGCCAGGATTATTGAATCCAATTCATCGAATCAAATTCAACAAAGGTGTCAGAACTCGATTCCGAGTTCCCTAGCTCAAGAAACGGCCTAAGGACTCAAAAGATCGTAATTACCGAACGACCCCAAAATACTAAAAAGGTGCGAATTGAGTCCGAACTAATTACGCAACTACCCCAAACATAAACTAAATTAATCAAAAAGGTCCAAGAACCACATATATCTCGTTGGACATGCTCGGGAAATTAAATACACAAAATTACATATTACGCGATTAATGAACGATCAAATATCACATAGGTACAAATTGTTCAAATAAGCATGAATTCAAAAACATAACTCATCAAGTAATTAAGAGAATAAATGCAAAATAAATAAATAAACCCACACGTGGTACAAACCTGTATGGACGGTGAGTCGGGATGTCACAACCTCTCCCCCTTAAAAAGGACTTGTCCTTAGGTCCGAAGCGGGGTCTTGAAAAGCTTTAGATACAAGTCTCTCATTTTCTCCTCGGTCTCCCAAGTGGCTTCTCCGGATTTCTGGTCACATCACAAAACCTTCACTAAGGGAATTTTCCGGTTTCTCATCTCCTTCATCTTCCTATCCAAAATCTCAACCGGGTGTCTAATGATTGTCAAGTCTGGCTCAACTTGTACCTCTTCAATGGGGAGGATAGAAGACTCATCGAGATAGTATTTCCTTAATTGAAAAACATGAAAAACATTGTGTATCCCGGTTAAACGGCGGTAATTCCAGTCCATAGGCTACTTCTCCAACTCGTTCTATGATCTCGAATGGGCCTATGTAACGTGGGTTAAGCTTTCCGCCTTTACCAATCCGAGTAAACCCTTTCATACGAGATAGTTTCAAGAACACCTTATCTCCCACTTCGAATTCTAAGGGTCGTCTTCTCAAATTTGCCTACCGCTCTTGTCGCTCCAGAGTTGCCTTCATCCTCTATTTGATGATTTTCACCTTGTCGATTGTATCTTGAATCTCTGTGGGTTTCTTAGCTCTCTCAAGCTTTCCATCTTTGGTCCA
>JBBMKE010436215.1:0-10087 GCA_037834125.1 Lippia alba
CTAGTTAGATTGTAGTCAAGTTGGTGGACTTTCTCTAGAGAGCTTCAAGTTAGAAGTTTTGAAAGATTCGAGCTTTTTCAAGGAGAGGGGATCAAGCCGCGAGAAGAGCGTTCTTGAGTGGCTTGTAACGCTTCAAGAAAGTAAACAAGAAAGTAAGTTTCTTAACCCTACGAATCTGGATTCACGATTGCGAGTCTCAATCCTTTCGTTGGAAATTTTTAAAATTCCGCTGCTTTCTGATTCCATTTTTCCAACACTTAATTATTTGAGTGAAAATAAAAATCTTTAATAAAATTAAAATCAAGACTCCTTCAATTTATATACAACATATACGGCACTGATGACTCTTTTTAAAATTAATTAATATAAGTTATATTATTAGACAACATAAACATTAATTAATATAAATTATATTATAAGATGTTATTGTATTTAAAATGTTTTAAAGTATTTATTGAGTGAAGAAATAAACTAATTAGAATTAAAAGTCCTTCTATCTATAAAAAAATATATAGAGCATCATGGTAAAAACTCTTTCTAAAATTAATATATTAATTATAAGTTACATTATGAGATATTTATACGTTTAAATATAAAATTAATAAAATAAAATAAATATTACCATGTTTCACATAAATGTATATTTTTACTATTTAAATTGATTATTATTCATTGATAAATAAAAAAATTACCATTTAATTGTACAACAAAAATAAAGAAAAAAACATTCGTGAAAAAATAGAGAAAATATATGAAACTATGAAAGAGTGAAAACAAATTGATAGATAGAGACAAGTACAAAAATGAAATATAAAAAAGTAGATAAAAACTTAAAATGGAAAAAGAAATACATACTTAAATTGTTAAATAAGAGATTAGATAAATTATAGGGCAAATTACACTCAAGTACCTTGAGGTTTGCCCTAATTACATATCAGTCCCTCTTGTTTCGAAAATGACATATGAACCCCTAAAAATATTATTTCAATTACATATGAATCCCTAAAAAGGGACTGATTTATAATTGAAACAATATTTTTAGGAGTTCATATGTAATTTTCGAAACAAGAGGGATCGGGTTGTAATTAGGGCAAACCTCATGGTGCCTGAGTGTAATTCGCCCTAAATTATAATAGACAAAATTTTAAAAATTTGTTACTAATTTAAAATAATGCTCCACGTACCAAAATTACAGGCCTAACAAGAACGGTTTTGCACATATATAAAAATATAAAAGACCCAACGTGTTTGCACATAAAAATAAGATATATTTTAATTTTATAATTATTTTTTTTATATTTCAATTAAACATGCCTTTAATTTTTATATAAATATACTCTTTTAACTATTTATACTAAATACATAGATGATAAAAAAAACTAAAGTTAATCTCAAATAATACTCATTAAAAAATCTAAATAGAAAAAAAAATACAAGATAAAAATAAAAGGGAGAAATAAAAAAATAAGGGATATTTATTTAAAGGATATACAAAAATTAAAATTTAATTCAAATAATTATTTTAAGAGTTAAAGAATTATTAAAAATAATATAGTAGATATTTTTATATAATTTTAGCTAAAATTTTAACTTGCGATAAATAAAAAAAATTAAATTGTACAATTTAAAATAAATAAACACAAACATGCAAAAAAATATTGGATACAAGCATGAATAAGTCATATAGGTGAAAAAGACGAGCAGGTGGCTTAGTGGTAAGCATCTACACCTATGAACCGGTAGGTCACGGGTTCAAGTCATATCAAGGGGGTAATTGAGGAACCAGTATTGATCATCTTTTAAAAAAAATTACTAAAATAATGTATAAGATTATATAAGGAACAATAATTTATTGGCCTAAACCCATAAACCCTCCTGTCCTTTTTTGATTTTTGCACTTTCCCTTTTTTTTTTCCGCAGTAAAATCATTTACCTTTGAAAAATCGCACACTTAACCCCTTTGACCAAGCTTTGACTATCGATTTCTCATACGTCATAGCGATCCAAGTTTTAAGACCATCGTCATCATGCTCATCTCTACAAGGGAACAAAATTCATACCCCATCCGACCCTATTAGTCAAACACTTCGTTTGTCGTGCGTCACCTTTGACCGATGATTTCTTCTTCGTCGGTTGTCGAATTTTAATTTTGAGACCATTGTTGTATTCCTTGTGTCGAGAGCTTCAATATGATATATCATATCAACACATTTGATATCAACATCGTACAAATATACTTTGTTAAAGATATTTAGAAGGGATCAAGTGCGATTTTTCAAAGGTTGGGAGTTTAATGTGAAAAAAATAGGAGAGGGGGAAAAGTGCAAAAATCGAAAAAGGACAGGGGGTTTATAGGTTTAACCCTAATTTATTTTATGTGAAGATGTATTGTGAAACTTTAGTATAATATTATATATTTGATAAAAAAACTCATAAATTAAATTACATTAAATAAAAATATAAAATTTAGAAAATTAATTTACTAAAAAATAATAAGTTTATTAAGTAGAGAGGAATAAAGATGCCATAAAATATGCATATTTGTAAAAGACTGAAATGAGATAATAGATAACTACAGAGATATTAATACATTAGTGTAATTAAATTAGTTTTTACAGTTCATATTATTGACCTAAAATTACTTGTTTTAAATATTTGATAAGTGTATCAACTGTTAATTTTATTATATTAAACTTAAATAGTATATTTTGTTCAACAAAAAAATATATATATATATATTTTGAAAATACTCTACATTGATGTGTATGTTAAAGTAAGCTCTCACATTTTATTTTTTATAAATATAAATATTTGGTAATATAATATAATTCAATTTGACCACATAATGCGTCCTAATAGGAACCACATGAACCCTAAGTCCACAATAGGTGAACCATGAAGGACCATGTTTATTACGGTGTCCAACCTGAATATGACGCGATATCATACGATATAATAATATTTAGAACTGTTTGAGCATCATAAGAGTGATAATGTAAAAATATAAATGTTTTATTTATACATGTGAGAGTATCTATTAAAAAATAAATTCCAATTGAGGTCTCATCACTATATTTAAAATTAAAAAATTGATGTTTTAAATATTTTATTTTAATAATTCAATTATTTGAAATATTTAGATAAATAATATATTTAATGTGCAACGAACATTATTTTTACTAATAGTTAATAAATATTCGACAATTCTTACCTTATCAACAAGTTTTTGGGTAAATTATAAAGACCCCCCGTCCTTTGGCTAATAGGGCAGAATGCCCCCTAACCTTTTTTTTTTTGGCGTTTTGCCCCCTTACCTTTCTAAATTGTTGAACTTTGCCCCTTTTCGACGATTCCGGTGGAATCTTAGGGGAATATTCCAGCACTCAAAGAACACGTGATTTTCTCGTGCAAATCAGAAGGGCACTTTCGTCCATTCATGTGGGATGTTACTCCCGCCTCTCTCACACGGTAAAATCCCCAAATACTAGGGTTAAAACACCTCTGTAAAAGTTTGAGAGAAGGATACGGAAGGGCACTCTGCTCCCTGAACTTTTGGACATTGTGAACGTTGCTGCAGATCATTGATAATGGAGTGGATGGTGCGCGAAGACAACTCCAAAATTCCGCCGGGGAAGAACGCTCCTGCATACGGTAAGTTTTGTTGGTAGAAAATTTTGAATTTTTGAGAAATTTTTGAGTCATTTTGGCATGTATTTGTTGTGTACCGCTTTGTAAGTGCATGTCGCCCTCAAAGAGTGAAAATTTTGTGTTCCATGTTTTTAAACATCTCCAATATTTCAGATTCTTGGTTGTGAGATTTAGTTTTCTGTTTTCATGCTTCGATTCATGTGGTTGAATCATGGTTTTGTTGTTGGTATAGGGCCAAATGCTGAATTTTTTACAATAAGGATGCATCATTCCGGTAAAATATGCAATCTAGGCCATAAAGTGTATGTTGGGGGAAAATTCGACCACATCGATTATTGCCATGAAGACAAGATTTCAATGGTTGAGATACATGCAATGGCTAAAGAACTTGGCGTATCAGCAGCTGATACTGTCTTCTATTTCAGCATTGGAAGTATTGATGATTGCCTTGTAGTGCATTTGTTGTCCAGGGATGTAGAAGCTATGGGTCTGGTTAATTATGTGAATGAAGAGAGGATTGTTGGTGTTTTTTGTGATCCTATTCCAACTGAAGAAGAAAGCTCTGAAAGTGAAGGTAATGGTGAGGGCAATAAACAGAGAGATCCTTTTGGTTTGCTAGCTATGTTGGAAGGCTTATCAAGTTCTGATGATGAAGTTAGGGAGGAAAGAGTCCATGAAGAACATGTTATTGAAGATCATTTGAACAATGGTCAAGTGGCAGAGGAGGCTGGCAATGCAGTTGAAGTTGATGAAGTCAGTTCACCACATGAGAAACAGGGGACAACGGATCCTTTAGTTGGAGGTATTGAAGCTGAAGTAGAAACAACAGTGCAGGCACATAATGTAAGAGCAGAACAAGATGAAGCTGTGCAGGATCATTTGATTGGAGATATTGCTAAAGCTAACCTTAACTGGGAGAGTGATGACTGCCAATCTGTGGGGAATAACTCAACTTATTCAGATAAGTTGGTTGACTCAGAGCATGAAGGTGATGAAGAAAAGAATTTTGAGTGTAATATCAATGTTGGTGGGCTTGATGGATGGTCAGCTAACACTATTAGCAAGAAGAAGTTGAAAGGGAAATCCAAAGATTCAGTGAGGAGACATGATGGATTCAAAGTTTTTAATCCATTAGTAGACATGGATGACCCACAGTTTGAGCTTGGGTTATTGTTTGAAGACACTGAAATATTGAGAGATGCAATCAGACAGCATTCAAGGCTCAATGGAAGGGATGTCAGATGGGTGAAGAATGATCCACATAGGATCAGAGTTTGTTGCAAGGATGAGAACTGTCCTTGGTTTCTGTTTGCATCACTGAAATCAGAAGAAAACACAATGCAAATTAAAACCTTGGATGACAACCATGAATGCCCTAGGCTTGAAAGAGTGTCTACTGCAAACTCCACTTGGATTGCTGAGAAATATAAAGTGAAGCTTACTAGTGATCCCAAATGGTCGGTTTCATCAATGGTGGAAGTCATTCAGCATGATCAGCAGCTTCAATTCACAAGACACCAAATGTACAGAGCCAAAGAGAAGGTCAAGGCATGGGCTGCAGGTAATGTCTTTGAGCAATACTCTCTATTATATAGTTATGCAGCTGAAATTTCAAGAAGTAGCCCTGATATTACTGTGAAGGTAACAACAAAAATTGAAAATGGTGAAGATTATTTTAAGAGGTTTTATGTGTGTTGGGGACCATTGAAAAAGGGGCTGTTAGAGGGTTGCAGACCTGTGATCTGCTTAGATGGTTGTCACTTGAAGACAGTTTGTGGAGGTATTTTGTTAGTGGCTGTAGGTATTGATCCCAATGACTGCATATATCCCTTTGCTTATGCAGTTGTACAAAAAGAGAATGGATCCACTTGGAAATGGTTTATAGGTTTGCTAATGAATGATTTGGGGATAAGAAGTGAATACTCTGACTGGGTTATAATGTCAGACAAGCAAAAGGGAATCATTGATGCTGTTGATGAGTTGCTGCCAAACTGTGAGCATAGGTATTGTGTGATGCATTTATACAACAATTTCAAAGCATCACATAAAGGATTGGCCTTGAAACAAATTATTTGGAGAGCAGCTAAAGCAACCAAGATCACTGAATTTGAGGCTATCTTAAGAGATTTGAGGGACAGAGATTTGGAGGCATTCAAGTGGCTTGCAAAGAGGCCAGCTGCCCACTGGTCTAAGGCTTACTTCAGGTGTGTGTCCAAATGTGATTTATTGTTAAATAATCTATGTGAAAGTTTTAATGCTATTATAGTTAAAGCAAGAAGTCTGCCAATCATTGACATGTTGGAAAGTATTAGAATGACTTTGATGAAGAGAATATATGTCAAGCGAGATGAAATGAATGCACACAAGTATGATATATGTCCTAACATTGAGAAAGTTTTGGAGGAAAATAAGAAGAAAAGCATGGATTATATTTCTCACTGGAATGGGCATGACCAGTTTGAGGTTCATGGGTGTTTTGGGGATAAAGTGAAGGTGCATTTAGGTGAAAAAACCTGTGGATGTAGGAGATGGCAGTTATCTGGGATTCCTTGCCAACATGCAGTTTCAGCAATTTGGCATATGCACAAAAAACCTGAGGATTTTGTGGATTCATACTACCACAAAGAAACTTTCATGAAAGTGTATAATCATCTCATGATTCCACTAAACGGCCCTGATGAATGGCCAAGGCTTGTGAAGAAGATACACCCTCCTGTCAAAGAGAACCTTCCTGGCAGACCAAAGTTACAGAAGAGGAAGAGAGCAGAGCATGAAGCTATCCAAAAAGGCAAACCAAGAGCTACTAGAATTGGTGAGACTGAAGGAAGACTGGGGAAGCAGGGGTTGGTAATGAAGTGCAGACTGTGTGGTGTGCCAGGCCACAATACAAGGGGATGCAAACAAAATCCGAAAAATCAAAACTTACAAGAAAGGCTTGAAGTCCCACCTCCACTTACAAGAACACATGCTGTAAGTTTTTCCATTTTGTTGGTTTAACCCTTGTATTCATTTAGTAGTTAACAAGACTTATGTGATTTGTTGTGATTAGGCTAAAAAGAAGTCTGTCAACACAAAGGTTGCTGCAAGTACAAGCAGAGCTACAAAGACAGGGGATGTTGCAAGTACAAGCATGGGTGCAAAGACAAGGGATGTTGCAAGTACAAGCAGAGCTGCAACTACAAGTAATGCGGCAACTACAAGTATCCCTACAAGGAGAATGACAAGAAGTGCAGCTGCTCTTCAATCACAACAAGAGGCATCAAATATTGCAAGTCAAATATCGGTTAATCAAGTTGTGAGGAAGCTGACACCAAAGAGAAGGGCAACCACTTCACAGTCTGCACCAACCTCACAGTCTGCACCAACTTCACAGGATATACCAAGTACTTCAAGAAGAACATCTATGAGGAAGCCATGCAACACCAAGTTTAAGCCACCAGTGCAGACAAAGAAGAAAAATTAGTTGGTCTTTTGGTTTAGTAACCTGTTTTTGATCATGGAATTAAACTGTGATGAATTCCAACTCTTAGCTTTGCTTATGGTTTTGCAACTTATTCATGTTTTGTGGCTGATTTTAGTGCTTGGAATTGAACTGTGTAAATTCCAAATGTTAGTATAGTGTATCTTTTGGCTACATTGACATCTTTTGCTACATCTCATGGTGTGTATAAGCTTAACTTGATCTTTCTACATCTTTTTAAATGAAGATTCAAACTTCGGAAATTACTGGCCTATAATTTCAATTGCTTGCCTATAATTTCAATAGCAGGGTAAACCATCAAAAAAACCATTCCATTAAAGTAGGAAACAAAATACATCATACTTAACTTACAACATGATCAAGGAGTACATAATCCATCTACCATACTAACACATAGAATACAACAATTATAGCAAAAAAAATCATAATTTCAGATGCTCCTCTTGGCCATTTTCTCCCATTTTTAGCTTCCATTCTTTGCTCATTTCCAGCTGCCACGGTTTGCTCTAGCATTCCTTTCTCAATTTCAGCTTCAAGCCCATTGATTCTTCGAAGAAGCCCAGGAATTATCTGCCTAGAACGTTCACACATGGGTGGATCGATCCAATTGAACAATCTACAACCACCTTCACTCTACCATCGAAAGGGAGCAAGAAAATTAGGGGGGGAAGAAGTGAGCTTCAACAAATCCAAAAGACAACCACTAACCCTTACCCTGAAATTCTGACAACTAATGTATCTTCTCCCCGGATTGTGGTCGGTCCATGAGGTTCTCTCCACCACAGGCATTCCACAGGAGCAAAAACGATGGTTTGCTCTCTCCATTCCACTGCTCTGCGACAAGAAGATAAAATGAAGAATTAGGGTTCAATTTTACGGTTTTAGCAAGAAAGGCGCGAGCCCACATGAATGGACGAAAATGCCCTTCTGATTTGCACGCGGAAATCACGTGTTCTTTGAGTGCCGGAATATTCCCCTAAGATTCTATCGGAATCGTCGAAAAGGGGCAAAGTTCAACAATTTAGAAAGGTAAGGGGGCAAAACGCCCAAAAAAAAAGGTTAGGGGGCATTCCGCCCTATCGGCCAAAGGACGGGGGGGTCTTTATAATTTACCCTAATTTTAAAATGCCAATTTTACACTTGGGTGTTTACTGCAATTATTTTATTTACTATGGGTGTTAAATGTAATTTTCCATAACAATTTACAAAAAAAAAATCTTGTATAAAAATGAGTCATTACAAAAAAAAATCTTGTATAACTTTATCGATTTCATAATCAAATTCAACCAATACAATGTATTAAAACAAGAACAGAAAATTTCAGAGTTGTGGGAATAATACAAATTCAAGATCAGAATGTGGGAGCTTTTCAACTTGAGAATGTGAAAAAAAAATTATGTAATGTTTGAAATGTATGAGGGTCAAAAGGAAGATTTCATAATTATAATATTTTGGCTAAGTTTATTGAAATTATTTAATGACAAAAATGGGGGTATAATAGGTAATTCACAATAATTTTAATGGAACCCTAATATTTTGAGTGCTAAGTGTAATTTTTATTTTCCATGCAGATGGTGTCTGTAATTAAATTTAATTGTGGTATAGGAACTGTAATTACCCCATTTAAAGTGGATGTAAGTGTAATTAACCCTAAAATCTATTATCACGAACCTCAGTGTAATATCCACTATTTTATTTGACAATTTTTTGTGCAACATTTTTTATTTCTTTTAATAAACTTACAGACGTATCTAAGTCTATATTTAATATTTAATTTTATTATCTGAACTTCAATGCTCTACCCTACTACCGTAAACTCTATTAAATTTATTTCATGCTCTGATATTGATATGGTCTGAGCTTAATATGAATTTTAACGAATTCAGCCGATAAAAGAATTTGACAAATTATATTTAAAATTTAAAATTAGTGGATCTAATATGAATTAAATAAAGTAGTCTCACTCCTTTAAGATTTGAATCCAGTATTTTATGATATTTTACTAAATTAATTATTTTATATAAACAAAATACTACTAAAAATGGCTAACAATAGAGTCCTACCTATATATTATTGTATCTAATAATATATTCATTGGGCGGGGGAAAATTTTGAAAAATAAAAGATAATGATATATTTCATTATTTTCTTAACAAATGTCTCTTTTTTTTTCTTTATCGGTAATTGTTTTTTAAATTTTGAATTAACTTATTCCAAATGAATATTAGAAGAAATTAACCGTTATTCTTTAAATAGTAATTGTTGGGTAAGTATTACACATTTTTTAAACACACACATCACTAACGTGTTTAAAAAGATTCGAACCCATAATCATTAATTTGGTAAAAGAATTCTTAACTATTTAAGGCAACCATATACAAGTTTTACACATTTAATGTCACCTTTTTGTTCTTTTTTATTGGAATTACACATACATATTGAGATAAAAAATAAAATTTTAAAAATTAAGAGACCATGCATACAAATACAAAAACAACATTTTTCTAAAGGAAATTTACACAACTCAGACCATATAATGTAATCGCTCGTCATAAGGTTTTTTTTGCAAAACTTAAAAATATTAAACTTTTTATGAAATTTTATATAACACATGTTTTTCTACATCCATTTTAAAACATATGAGAATTGGGTGCATATAGATTCTTATTAAATATTCAGAAAATCGTCATTTATTCAATGAGGTACTCATTAATGATGAAAAGAATATTAAAATATACCGGTAAGTGGGAACAATTTTAATTCAAATCTAATTCGGTCGAATCCAACAAATTAAAAGACAGTGTATTACACTTGTGACGGACCCCAAAATATGCATGGATCGCCGCCGTACACGTGGCGCGATCGCAGGAGTGTCCTCTCGCCGGTCAGTTAGAGCCCATCTCAACGCTCGTGGATATTTGGCTCGTGGCTTTGTCCCAGCCTCGTCCGCGCAGCGGA
>JBBMKE010436224.1:0-10086 GCA_037834125.1 Lippia alba
TATTTGTATATATATTAGAATAATATATATTATTATATATAAAAATATATTTAATAATTAGAAAAAAATCAATTTTTAACTCAAAAATATATATATTTAAAAAGCTCGAGCCGAGACGATCGGCTCGCGAGCCATGGTCAGGCCGAGCTCGAGCTAGAAAAAAAAAAAAAGACAAGGCTCGGCTCGGCTCGTTTGCATGCCTAGGTAGAAGCCCTCCTGCAACCTGCGCCAGCCCCCACTATAACAGAAACTGCTGCTCCATCACCTGATTCCATAGATGCTTGAAGTCCCCTTTGTTGCTATTTTCTCTAGCCTGTTATTAATTCTAGTTGTTTTTTGTCTCAACAATAGGGAATTTCTTAAAACCTTTGTTGCTTTTTGGTTGTAGTGACTATAAGTGCACTATCTTTTGTTGCATTGCATCTTAAATTCTATGCATTAATATGCATGCTTTTGAATATTCTTGTTGACTTCGTCAGGCAAATTATTTCATCCATCTCCCATTTTATTTCTCTGGTCATGAATTATCTGATTGAATTATTTATGAATCCAGAACTGTGAATAATTCGAGACCTCAGTAATAAACCTTAGTCATAAATAAGAAATGTGACCTCAGTAATGAATCTTAGTCACGAATAAAAGAGGCGACCATAGTGACGAACCTTAATCATAAATAAGAAATGCGACCTTAGTAATGAACCTTAATCATAAATAAGAAATGCGACCTTAGTAATGAACCTTAGTCATGAATAAAATAGACGACCTTAGTAACGAACCTTAGTCATAAATAAGAAATGCGACCTTAGTAATGAACCTTAGTCATGAATAAAAAAGGCGACCTTAGTAACGAACCTTAGTCATAAATAAGAAATGCGACCTTAGTAATGAACCTTAGTCAAGAATAAAAGCGGTGACCTTAGTAATAAACCTTAGTCATTAACGAAAGAGGCAACCTTAGTAATAAACCTTAGTCATATCATCGTAACATTCCTTGCTTTGTTTTTCACAACTTGATTCCTACATCGCGGATTTGGTCTGAAAGACCTTGAGTGAATTAAATCACTAATCTGAAAACGATATACTACTTCCAAATTTTCCTAAAAAGAGACCTAGGATCTAATTTTCTCATGAGTAAAATCCAAAGTAGACCGAGGATCTAATTCCCATATCCGTTCCGATCCTTGTGGTTTTCTCCAGATCACTTTCCTTCAGTTGCACCTTTTTACATTCCGGGGGCGCAATCCGTCCTTCAAACTTCATGGGCAGTTCCTCAGGCTTCTTTTACTTTCAGAACATAACCTCTCTACTCGCTTCGCGGCCGGTTTGGACTTTCGATCATCTACTTGAATGGTATAACATTCCCTTGCAGCCTGCTGATCCCCTCGTACTTCTCCAACGCCCTGCTTCGTTGGAAATTTCACTTTTAAATGCATAGTGTATCTCTTACGTACTCTACGGCTATCCCCAGTCGTAGGGCCACCCACAATGTATGGATTACCGTTCTTAGCTGCTGGTAAGCTTCTTCCCCCAACACTTCTGCAACCTCTGCATCGTATGGTGGTTCTTGTACAATTCTGGGTTCAACCTGTCTTCCCAAACGCCATTCAATTAATCTCGGACGATGCCCCACGTCGTGCTGCTCATCATTCCTATGCTCTTCGGATCTTTAATTTTTCTTTTTATCGAGGTGATAACCACATCTGAGATTACGACCCCCTGCATCGTTTCGTACAAGGTTATGAAGGTACCCTTATCGTATAAGCATCTCAATCTCATCAGATTCCGACAATCTTCCCTATCGTGCCCCCTTTCTCTGTGAAAGTGGCAATACTCCCCCAAGTTCCGCCGGTTAGGAGAAAACCTCGTACGTTTAGATCATTGCAATGCGTTTGCATCGATGGCTATTAATGCATCAATTCTAGACATCTTAAGGGGTGCATAATTAATATATATTCCCCTTCGTTCACCATCGTATACTCTATTTTTCCCTTCTTCGCACCTCTTGAGTCACGTCTAGTCTGTTTGGCAACTTATTCCTCTCGCAAATGTGTTTCTTACCATCGTTTCATAGCATCTACCTCTTCCTCTGCGATATATTTCTCTTTGGTGTCTTCCTCGCCAAGGCTCTCTTATGCTTCGTTGTTGAACCTTGTTATGAAGTCCTGCAGACTCTTGTTCTCTCTTTGCTTAATCGTTGAGACTTCTGCTTACTAGCGTACTGAAACGTGAGTTTTCGGTACAATTGGTCAAACGATACAATAGTCCCTGCTGCAAGGTTTGTAACCACTCTAGGCTCTTCCAGTTAAAGTGGTTATGAAGATACATCCATTGATTGCCTCAGATTTTCCATGGAATTGCATTATGTTACCAAAAACTATGATGTGGTATTTTGGATCTGTGGTACCATCGTGCTTCAGAAAATCAGGTATCTTGAATCCTTCCGGAAGCATTTCGTCCAACCTCGTATGATGAGAAGCCGAACCGCTTCGTAGAACAGGTGGATCTACGACCCCTCGTTCAATCCCACTTTTCTTCTGCTTAAGCAACCTGATCTACTCTTCTAAGGCTATTATCTACTCTTCCTCTTGCGTCATATCATAAGGTAACTCAATTACGGTGTCTTGAAATAAGTTAACATTTCTGACCGGAGATTTTGCCTTCTCCTTTCCTTTTCTACGATCCTCTTGGGCATCGTTTTGTCCTTCTCTCATCGGCATCATTTGTTGTGTTACCTTCTTACTCAAAGCTGACATTACTTTCTTTAGTACTTTGGGCGTAACCTGGTTATCCGAAGCCCCCGGAGCGGCTTGTGCTAACTCATCGGTTACCCAAGTATCAATTTTTTCTAATATGGTAGGTAATTGTTCTTTTACTTCTTTCCTTCGTGCAATATCATTTGCCATATTTACAACAACCTCAGAGATTCAAATGGGGAATTTCTTATAGTTTCCCACAGACGGCGCCAAATGATACGACCGAAATCGCATCTTATGATATCACCTATAGCTCCAAAGAGGTGATACCGAGTGTCTAAGCTGCCAACAAATTTGCAAACACTTCGTAAAAGGACTAGCCAGAGTTGTTCTGGTGTAGACCCTCCACTGAATTAAGTCAGACCGGATCTATAAGAAATCAATTATAGTATAAGTATTCAAGTTACCTTTCCACAATGGGTGAACTTATATTTATAGTGAACAGTAGCCTCATCCCATGCGTACACGTGTCGATCATCCCGAATATTTTCCATGCTTGTACTCTTTCGATAATGGGCCAACCTTTGTCTTGTTTATTCTTTAAATCATTGATCCAATTGTCCATTTAACTTGGAAAAAGATTGTAGGCCCTAATCAAAGCCCAACAATATTTATTAATCCAGCCCTAAACTAAGCTCCCCATATCAACATCGTATAATATGTTAGGATCATAATCGGGGTGGGAAATTACGAGAAAAACGGAAAAGAAGTGCAAGAAGAACCTCCGAACAAAATCTTGCAAAATCTGACAGTTTTTGGAAACGCACAAGTTGTAGGAAAATGAGAATATCTCAAGTTGTACAAGTTGGAATTGAGTTTATTTGTTGGAAATAAAACTAGACACATATAGTTTTCCATGAATGTGTGGCAAGAATCGTGGTTCAAAGCGAGGTGAAAATGGCGTAGGTGCGAAGTTGGACAAATGCAGTTTTCCGGTGAAGTGGCGACACAAAAGGTAAATGGGTATAACTCAAAATCTAGAAAAGATATTGAGGTGATTTCAGTTGGAGATTAAAGATACTTCAAAAGGTTTCTATGGTTAAAATTTCTGGTCATTTGGAGTTTGGATGAAGATTCAAGAAGCAAAACAATCTCGAACAAAAAAACAGGGAGGGGGGTCGCGAAAGTAACCCAAAATACATGTTATGAGGTCGCGGCCACGACCTCATGTGCGAAGAAAAATACCCCAAAATAAAATCATGATCGCGGCCGCTACCAAAAAGCTTCTTGGTTCGACGCAGCCGCGACATGCACGAAAATCAGCCAAAAACAGGACTGATACATGTATGAACCCAATCAAACCACAACCAACACAACTAAGATGCATCAAGGCAAGTTTAAACCATCATATGCAAGAATTCTCATGTCCTAAGTGAGCCTAAACATGCAAGGAACGAAGAGGGATGCATCAAAGACCAAAAACTCCAATTTCCTCATTCAAGCATTAATGGAATCTCCATGAATTCTCAACTACTATCTAAAATCCATCCATATAAGAATTAATGAAGGTAATAGGAGCAATAAACCTCAATCACACCACAAGAAACAACAAGGAATCATGCTATCTCAAGAATTTCATCAAAATCCTTACTATTCATGCTCTCGATCAAATCTCCAATCAAACCCACACCATATCTTGTATATAAGCACTTAAAAGAATAATAAGGAGATTCCAAATCATATTCCAAGCTTACCTTTCAAGTGTGGGAGGATATGGAGATGTGTGCTCACTTTTGGAAGAAGATGAATAGTATCTTTTGAGGGGTGAAACAAGGGGCTCGGTTTTCAGCTCTTTGGGGCTTAATTTTGAATGTGAAATGTAATGAAATATGGTATATCTGATATCTTATTAAGTGAGGGTTAAGTGGGTCCAAAGTTTTCCCCATTTGGTTAAGTATAGAAAGAGTTATGGGCATTTTAGTGCAATAGGGTCATTTAGGCGAGTAGAGGTGTATGTATGAGTTTCGGGTGAATTTTGGTGGTCGGTCGTGGTTGGAAAAATATCACGAGCACATATATTCATTCATAAGACATAAATACACAACATACTCAAATTTCACAAAATTTCAAATTCAAATCAAATAGAAATGACACACGATCAAATCACTTATGCGTATATCATTCAATTTTCATAACACTTATTACAAATAATTTCAAGTATTCCCAAAATGACAAATAATATTGAATTTAAAATATATAAAACACTTATGATCAAATAATTCACGCAATTAAGTAAACACATACGACATACCTGTATGGCCGAAAGATCGGGGCGTTACACTGATACAGTTCCGGACCTAACCACACATTTTCCAGGGCCCAATAACATGATCGTGATGTGAGTTATCTTGCCAAAATATTAAAATCATTAGAACGTTCAATACATTAATACAATTCATTTGTTCCTTGAAAATATTTACTCGATAAAGATTTACTCGATGACTCTCTTGAAAATGATTCATAAATATAATAGGGTTTTAGGTCAAATCATTTTGCATACGATTGTAGGGATTCAATACATAACTAGAACGAAAACACCCTCACCTAGAATGCCACAAGATAAGAACTTGAGTAAAACGGGTGCCTATTTAATCCGGAAGTCTCCCCCCTGGAGATGAACTGTACAAGAACAAGATTAACGTGTACTCATGAGAAATGACTCTATATGACTCTGCCTTGGAGACGCACGGCATTGACATGAGGTATTCGTGGCATGATATGAGATGATAAAGCATGTATACGAAATTATAAAATGATATATTTTTGCATGATAGCGTTCATGTGCACAATTAATGCTCCACATATTCATGAAACAACAAAGGATACAAGCCAAGTCTAAGAAATCGAATAACACTCACATGCTCAGGTGAAAAATAGGGTATGTAAATTCAAATAAAATTATAAAATAGCATACGAGCATAATTTGCCCTGGACGGGTTAATTTGAACTGGAAATTTGCCCTGGCCAGGCTAAACCTTCTGCCTGAAGAATATAATTTGCCCGACCAGGGCAAATTTGCACTAGAAATTTGCCCGGCCGGGCTAATTGCCCAGTTCGTGAAAAAGGGGCAGCAACAGCAAGGGAGGTGCGGGAAAAGGCTACCAAGCTTCTCTCAACTCAAATCAATCACCAAGAAACACACAAAAACATCACAAAATATGCTATAACACATAATTCCCACATAGAAACAAGTATTATCCATGAAATCATTAAACCCATCAAAATATAAAAATATATACATACACAAATATACACATATATCACCCAATTGAACCAACGAATGAAAGAGGTCTTACCTGAAATGGAACGAGGGTGTCGAGATGAGCTTGTGGTGGTCTTGGATCGTCGGATTCCTTGCCCGATTTGGTGGAGCTAGCATTTCCCCGTTTTTTCTTCATTTCTTGATTCCTTGAGCTTGGAGTGGAGATGAAGGAGAGATGGAGAGAATGTGAGTGGAGTGATGGAGAAATGGAGGTGCCAGAGGAGTGGCAACGGTGGTGGTGCCGATTTGGTGATGGTGGTGGTGTTGGGGAAGAAGAGGGAAGAAGAAGAAATGGGTTATCTTGTTCTTGAAAATGAAATAAAGATGAGGGAATGAGATGGAGTGTGAGAGTGATGGGGTTGGTGAAGGGTTATGGGTTAAAGTGTGTATATGTATATATGATATGTAATAAAGTTGAGAGTGTATATAGTATAAAGTTGATAGTATATGTATATGTATAATATTTGAATTCTCTTGTGTATGTATATGCATAAGATATGTAATGAAATACGACTTGATTAGCACTAAGTTCCAGAATTAAATAAAAAGAATAGAAAATGGTTTTGGAAATTTACAAGAAATAAAAGTTCGAGGCTCGGGAAGGAATGTGTACGTGTGATTAATTAAAACGAACAAATATTAGTCACGTGCGCACGTAATTACAATTAAATCATGTAAATAATTAATTAAGTATTTAACTCATGTAATTCACGTAATTAAACAAGTAAATCACGTAACTCTCGGCCTGACCACACTCGTGACGTCGTACCTGGTCAGTCTTGCAAACACGGGGCGTCACATTTTTAATAGCAATTTTGACTTTTGGTCAACCCATATACCCTAATTTCGAAATTAATTAATAAAATTATTTATGGAATTTTTAAAGAAGGAATTTTACCCAAAATTTTCAAAATCGGTAAATTGTGAACTATTTTCAAAATGTGACCTACATTGCCAAATTAAATCTTAGAAATTGTTTCAAAATTTATTATTAGGATCATAATATGATTAATAAATATTTGTTTAGCTAAATACTTCATAAACCCTAATTTATTAATTAATTTCCTTTAAACGGTTAAAATTAGAGTTTACCGGGTAAAATTGGGGATTATCGGATTTCCTAACGTATTACTCTTTTATGTGAGAACATTATGTACCTTATGTGCTTATGTGATTAGAATAATAAGGTTCTAGTCCTAAGCCTATAGTAGTTATTACTTTCAAGCGAAATTAGGACCGAGCAGTGGAATCCACGTACCTATTTTTGACTACCGGTATAGGTGAGGGTTAAAATATTTCAACTGGAATCATGATTATATATATATATATATGTATCTATATAAAACTATTTTCAAGTCTACCTATTATTTATGATTTATTACCTTATATATATACTACCATATTATCATATCCCTTTTAAAGGGAAAAATACTTTCGTGTCAGAATCAAAGTTTTATCTGGACAATATATATTTTAAGTCCATCTTATCAAAACCTTGACTCTGGGCGATGCAATCAAATATTGTTTCGTGATTCCTGATTCATGTTATGGGCCCCGGCGCGCAGCCGTATCTAGCAATTACCCCGGAAGGTATTGGGCTGAGGGTGTTGTTGGTGATACAGACCGCCACCACCTATTGGTAGTGGATTAACTGGAGGTTAGTTACTTCACACCAAGGGATGAGGGAGAGATAGCTGCCTCCCGAATAGTGTTCGTGGTCTCTAGGGTTTGATTCCCTATTGACATCAAGGAGTAGTGGAGTTAATATTATTCTTGGTTTTATTGAAGTATCGGTGCCTTGATCAACCCGATACTATTTTACCAATTATTTAAGGAGTGCGGGTGAAGAGGCCTTGCTTGCGGGCATTCAAGTTTATTATTATAAACGGTTCATGCTTTTACAAATATTCCCATATCCCTCGACCCCTGTTATTTTAAATCTATCATGAACCGGATATCTTGTTATATCCTATTGCTATTATTTTAGATCAAGATCCTCTTGATCCTATATCTATATACATTTACATAAATACTTATATCTATAAACTACCATATTCCCTCACTTAGTCACTTTGACTAACTCCTTGCCTATTTTTAAACTGCATGATTTCAGGAATTCAGGGGAACGACAGCTAGAGGTATCTTGAGGCACTAAGGAGACATTTCTAGTAGGTCAGAGCTAATCCTAAGGTCACTCAGTTCTGATCATATTCTATAACCTAAATCGGCTATTCTCATATTTTACGTCCCGTCATGTTACACTCCCCTTTCATGTCATTTACTTCCATCAATAAGAATAACACTTGTTGTTTGTGCGCTAGCTCCTTTGTTGTTGCAAAGCTTTAAACTTTTCTAACTTCCGCTGCACTATACCTTGCACTTTATTTCAAGTATTGTCCTATCCGTTCGCTGTAGTATTTCTCGGGTGAAGGATCCATCCTTTACTTGGGAAGTATTGCGGTGTGGGGGTTGTAGTGCTAGGGGTGGGTGCTACAGACACTTCTAAAAATATCATTTTGCCGTGGCGTGTGTCCGATACGACATGCCGCGACAAAATGATATTTTTAGAAATGTCGGTGCATTAGAGGTTTTAAGTGAACTCAAACCTTTATTCATTTGAGTCAACTATATTTGGATAATAAAATACTATATACGATAATTATTACTTATTACTTGTACATTCATCGAAATCAAGAACAAAATCAAAATATCTGCAGCATGTTGATATATATATTAGCGGTCATAAATGCAGGTGGAAATAATTAATTACAACATTAAGCAACAAATTTAAGCTGGCAAATATAAGAATATTGATTTATTTATTTGATTAATGCTAATCTCAGTTTTAATTATTAACACTTTGTTTATAATCAATCAATGGGATCAAATATTAAACTGAAAACTCAAAAATAATGAATAATTCAGTTTATAAAGAGATGTCAACGATCGTCAGTCTAGTTATTATCCCCCCAACCCGGACCCCAATATTATCTCAGAACCCCATATTCTCTATGTTTTTATTTTTGAATATTTTTAATATAGTTACATATGAAAATATTACGAACAAAAAAAAAACAAAATTATATAGAATTTAATATTAAGTTTAAGGAAAATTTATGATTCAATTTTTATTAATCTTTCCCGCAATTAAGGGAAATTAACTATCAATAAATGCATTTTTTTTCTAAATCACTACAAAAAAATCATTTATTATGATAAAATATTTATGAGAAAATTCAATTTTGTCACTTATAAGCATTGTATTGTGAGTAAATATATTTTTGTCATATTAAACTGTATTTTTTTGCAACAAACTTTAATTTCCTCATATTTGGGCAAACTATTGTGAGAAAATATGAGTTTTCTCATAAAAAGAATTGTTTTTCCTCACAATAACTTAAAACATAATGTGACAAAAATATTTTCTCACTAAATACAATATTTTCTCACTAAATCCAATGTGTTTTGTCCCGAGTAGGCCAATTTTTTCCCTCTCAAAATTCCCTCCAATATCTCTTTATTATTCATCAAAAAATATTTTTTAATTTTTTTCCTACATCAAAACAACACACTTTTCCATTGTATATTTTCCAAAATTCTCTCTCTCTCACTTTCACTCCAATACATCACTCTCTCACTCTTACTTTTCCCTTCTCAATCTTTACTTCCATAAACAAGAAATTCAGCCCCAACATTACCAAGTATGAAATCAACCCCAAAATTGCTCTCAGGTATGAAATTAGTTGTCTTTCCTCCGTTTTACTGCTTTTTGTTTTACCTAAGTCAACTTGTCGAATGGGGCTTGATTTTGTAGAGATGATGAATGGAGCCATGATGGGTTTTCTTGAAGACACTCTCGTTTGAAATTAGTTGGTTGAAATATCGTTTGTGAAATTAGCAACACTATTAGCCAGGTTCTCTTCTTCTTCTTTGATTTTACTTTCGAATGTAAAAGATATTTCTTTTACAGACTTATTATTACATTTTTTGTTTTTGATTTTAGTTCTAGAATGGTGGGTTTGAGTTCGATTGATTGTGATTATTGTGGAAATGGAATGTTCTATGTTTAGG
>JBBMKE010436252.1:0-10085 GCA_037834125.1 Lippia alba
TTAGATGTATATATCTCTATATATAAATATATAATCTTGACTTTATTATTTGTCAATAGGTGAATTTCAACTTCAAATTACACAAACATCATTTTTAAAAGTAAACTCAATGCAAGACAGTTCTGCATATGCAACAAAGGTAAGAATTCAAATATTTGAAATTACTTAGTTTTTTATTTTTAACTCTAACATGTATTCCACATATATATATATATATGAGTTATCAAAGAAAGAAAAAATAAAAAGCTTAAAAGAAGTGACGATAAGAGATATATTAATTTACACTATTTGAAGTAATTAATTTAATGTATTTATAATTTGGTCTTTAATATATAAATAAAAATATTTAATATTGGTTCTATTTTTTAAACTATGCAGGATACGTATAATAGTTTTAAAGGAATGTTTGACAGAGTTGAAAATAAATCCTCTTATAGTATGAAACGTGCCAAAAATGAAATACATCAATAAACAAATTTGAAGAGGCAGTTTCCTGCAAAAAATGCAATGCCGAAGATATACAAACAATACCAAGCCATCAATAAATAAATTTTTTATTTTTAATTTTATTTATTAAATAACTTTTGAATTAATAATGGGTACAGAGTGGTGCTAAATGTTATACATGAAGTTGACAGTGCTTCCATCACATTATTTGAAGAGCCAACGATCTCAGTATATCAATTTCAAAAATCAATTGAAGAGGTAAATGATTTTCATAAAACATTACTTTTTACTTTATAAATAAACAAATCATTAAAATCTCAAGTTGATCGGACTCGAAATAGGTCTCGAAAATAGTTGACTCCGGGAGCTCAAATCATTCAAGAATTTGTATTATGGGGAGATGCTTTGGATCGAACATGGGAATAGAAGAACAAGCGTGAGCTCAAAGGCCAAGAAAAATCAACTAACACCACTAAATTTAATTTAAGGAATAATAAACAATAAACGAAAAGCAGAAAAAATATGAGGGCTGATAGAAGGAATAAATTGAATGAAAAAGTATTGTTATTACTTGAGAGAAAGTTACAGAGAAAAGAAGAGTTTACAAAGGAAAGAATAATTCAATATGTCATGGTTTCTGTAACTAGAATCTCACTATATATTGTGAAAACCTCATCCCCGTGATCCTTGCGCCCACTTTTCAAACTGATCCTTCTTTTTCTCTTCTGCTCAACTATTTCTGCTTATTCCCTTTTTCTTCATAAAATGGACGTATTGCTAGATAATGTTCAAAACAAAACTTTCCATGTAGCGCAATAACAATAATATTCATGAATTAGAGAGTTCATAATACCAACAGAATTAATAATATGATAACTCGTGTAAAAACTTAGCCATGTAAATTATGGTAGCATCATCACTCCCCCCACTCTCATAGTCGGACGGGTCCAGCTGCGAGAGTAGAAAATATGCAGCGTGCTCTCAGCGGTGTCGAGGAAATAAAATATTTTCCGCCATCCTTTTTTTCGTATTATTTCTTTTTCCGACTATTATTTCTTTTCTCAGAAAAAAATTTAAAATAGCATCATCGAGCGGGTGGAAGGGGGAGGAACTTTGTTTTCTACTAGAAAATCATGCTTGCTCCCTGTTCGTCTTCTCTTTAACCTTCTGCCTACAAGCATTTCCTTCCTCCTGCCTAGATTGCATCACCTGTTTCCTACCTGTTTTGACTTAAAGCTTTTATCTTTCATCACCTGCATGAATAGCGGGTGCAAATGAGGAATACCTCATGAGCGAATGCTTAATTGTGCCGAGCTGGTTGGATTTATAGAAGGTATTAGGAGGATGGGTAATCGACTCCATGAGTGAATATGAAATATTCCGAATTTTTCGGGCTTGCATGATGAAAGTGTAGGAGGATATGTGATCGACTCCATTCATAAATATTTAAGTACGCCGATTTTTCGGGCTTATATGATGAAAGTGTAGGAGGATATGTGATCGACTCCGTGAGTGAATATTTAGATACGTCGAACTTATCAGGCTCGCAAAATGTATGCGTGGGAGGATGTATGATCAACTCCGTGATTAATCAAATGTGCCGAGCTTGTCCGGCTTAGATGCATTGCATTCAAATCTTACAAATTCTCATGATGGTTTTCATCAACATAAACACTTGCGACTTAACACACAATAAAGCTCTAAATTCACATGCTATTTCCGTTCTACTCAGGAGAAAACTAAAGTTCAACGCATGAAAAAGCACCAAACTCAGGAAAGCAAAATGTCCTAAAGCAGGCAGGAAGTAATAACATCATACTCAGACCACAGAAATAGATTAGAATAAAATGTTACATGTTGTCGGGGGCTTCCTTTTTTCTTTTATTAAACATAAAGTATAGAACTTTCTTAGGTTCAGCACCTTCCAGGGGAGTTGGAGTGCTCTGTCGGATCTACTCCCCTGGGTCGCTTGAAAGGGTCAGGAAGTCTTTCATCTTCCCTGCGGTCCCTTCGACTCCCACCCGCATCCCCGAACCTGCCAACTTCTGCTTCCTCGGCGTTAACATACTTTTCTGCTCTCTCTAGTAGGTCATCCCAACTAATAGGTGGCCTCTTAGCCAATGAGGTAAAGAACCTCCTTCGTCTCAAGCCCTGTGCGAAGGCATTAATTTTCACCTCAGGCGTTGCCGAAGGGACTTCTAGTCCAGCATTCGTGAATTTTGCTATATAACTGCGAAGGGGTTCCTTGTCCCCTTGTCTCATTGCTAACAAGCTTAGAGTCGATTTCTGGTGTGCTTTGCTACTGGCAAATTGGTGAAGAAAAAGCGACGAAAGTTGTTTGACCGAGTGGATCGCACCGGGCAGAAGTTGGCTAGCCCATTCTTGTGCCGTGCCTGTGAATGATGTAAGGAAAACTCGACACTTTGCCCCGTCGGTGTATCAGTAAAGAAGCGATAGGTTCTCGAATCGATCCAGGTGTTGCCGGGGGCCGATTTTCCATCATACTCAGGTAATCCTGAGGTTTTGTAGTTGGCGGGCAGTTCGTCAGCCATGATCTCCTTGCTAAACGGTCCGCCCCTCCTGAGGACCCTGTGCGGACCTGCCTGAAGCCTGTTTTTTAGATTGCTCAGTCTCTCGAGTAATCGTGCCGCCCAGTCAGTACCGTATCCATTTTCTACATTCATTCCTGCCACTTATTGGGGCGTAGCCAATGTTCCCGTTCCTTGGTTGGCTAGCAACCTTCCCGTATCTGCCATTCCTGTATTCTCGCTTCTCTGTAGGTTTACGCTAGAGTTTATATTGACTCCTCCGGCGGTTTGATGTGGGCCTAGCCCTACCTGAACAATCGGGGAAAACTCTCCAGGTCTTCCCCCTCCTGCTTGACTACATTGGCATGTTCCTGCTTCTGCAGCCAGGTGTTGGGCTCCTACAACCGCCGGTGGGGTGCGCATCTCCCCGTTTGCGGGAAGGCTTACATGTACCTGTGTGGCTGGGACTTTCGTACCTGCCTCCTGGTTAAGAGGTGCATTACCAACTAGAGCGGTGACCCTCTAACTTACCTGCGCCTGCACAACTGAGTCGCCCACCAGTGCTTCACGCAGCACTCCAGGCATGACTGTCTCGATTGTCTCCTATATGGCTCCACAGATTTGGGGTGCGGCTGTGGAGTTCTTGATTGCTTCCTGCATCAAGTCCATGACCCTCCTATTAAATCCTTCCCATGTCACACGTACGGGGGTTTGCACTCCATCTCTCTCTCCCCCCTGCGGAGTGGTGGCGGTTGGGTTACGAACGGGGCCGATGGGAGTTTTCTCCCCGCTGGCTTGCAAGTTCCTGTTGTCGCCGCTATTATTCCCGGATTCACCGCCTCTAAGCTGTTGATTCGTGACCCCGTCAGTGCCGGATCCATCTCCTGCGTGCTGTTGGTCGGAGCTCTTTTTGGAGCCAGCTCCCACAGGTGTCATCTGTTCAAGAGTCGAATTAATGGGTGGACGAGTGACTCCGTCCGTTCCCTTCTTCGTGTTCTCTAGTGACATAGTGAATAGTATAGTTGTAAGGAAAATCTCACGTCTTAACCCAAGATTTCTCATAAGACGGCGCCAATGATGCTTGTTGAAAAATCAACTAACACCACTAAATTTAATTTAAGGAATAATAAACAATAAATGAAACGCAGAAAAATATGAGGGCTGATAGAAGGATTAAATTGAATGAAAAAATATTGTTATTGCTTGAGAGAAAGTTACAGAGAAAAGAAAAGTTTACAGAGGAAAGAATAATTCAATATGTTATGGTTTTTGTAACTAGAATCTCACTATATATTGTGAAAACCTCATCTCCGTGATCCTTGTGCCCACTTTTCAAACTGATCCTTCTTTTTCTCTTCTGCTTAACTATCTCGGCTTATTCCCTCTTTTTTTTTTCATAAAATGGACGTATTGCTAGATAATGTTCAAAACATAACTTTCCATGTAGTGCAATAACAATAATATTCATGAATTAGAGAGTTCATAATACCAACAGAATTAATAATATGATAACTCGTGTAAAAACTTAGCCATGTAAATTATGGTAGCATCATGGGGGAATGGGGTATTTTTTCCAGTTTGACACTCCGACTCGCAAGTCAGATACTAGCTCGAAAACTGAGTCAGAGTATGGGAGGTCGAAATAACAGTGTGCTTACCAGTGCCTTGAACTTGGGAAGTATATATATACCTTTGAGAGTGTGGGATACCTGTTCACACATTGGTGGCTCATTTAATGCGCCAACCGGAGTTCAAGGAACAATACGTCTCGTACAACTCCCCTTTGTCAGGCCTTTTCCAAGGATTGTCTCCACTGATGTGGACATCCGGATATCGTCCCTTGGGTGTGCGTGAAGTGCACGAGATCGATTCCTTGAGGGATCGATGATGCAAAGGTCGATCAGGTTTGGCCCTGGTGCCTTTGGTGATTAAAAATAAGTAAATAAAGAACGTGCAACGCACATTGATTTTGCTAGTATATTTAAAAAATCGAAACACTCAATCCTTCAACAAAAACCAAAAACGATAAATTAATTATAATTTTTCATATTTAAATATTTTAAAATATATAATTATATTAAAACTTTCATTGTTACGACTCAATTCGAATCCAGAAATGATATCGAACGTTATTGGAGGACGAGTTTACAAGTCTGCCGCTGATCATTGCGCTTAATTAGCTAGCTAGATTAGATTTTGGGGCTCGGTTTTCTCCAATTCTATTTTGGCCTCTATCTATATTATTAAGCGAAAGACCAAGTAGTAATCGTTTTGGTCTCTTGGACTATTTTTTTATTTTTCTATTTATTTGTCTTCTATCCATTTTTTTTCTCTTACGTTTTTCTCTACTTTTTTCTATTTATTTATTTTCTTCTCTTACATTTTCTTAACTAATCTTTTCTCACGCCATTTTAGTTATTTCTTTTTTAAAGATAATATTATTTGATATTTTATGCTTTTAAGCTATTTTTATATTAAATGCGATAATTGTGTTAAAAATAATAATAAAATATATATTAATATAAAAATTAATTTATATATATATATTTTTTAAAAAAATATTATAATTCGCACACGCAACGAGTGTGCCAAAGTTACTAGTTTATTATATTAAGTGAGAGGCCATTAGAGTAACGTTTTGATCTCTTGGACTCTATTTTTTTTCTATTTTTTTATCACACTCTCAACGTCTTATTTCTTACTTATTTCTTCTTTTTTTCTTTTCTCTCACCTTACCTATATTTATTTTCTTTCCCCATATTTTTAATTTCTATTTTGTATTATCTTTTAAGTTTATAATTATATTACAAATAATAATAATAATAATAATAATAATAATAATAATATAAATTCTAAATTTAATATATATTTAAATAATAATAATTTTATTATTTGCACACACATAGGATGTGTAGGAATTACTAGTTTCTCCTAATGTTGATAGGTCGTTTTGCACTTTTGAATACCAATTCAGGTTCGTTACTTAATTTTTATATGAAACTAGTGAAATTAAGCGTGGGTCCCTAGTTTATCATTTAATTTATTTAAATACATTATATTATCTTAAGACATCCGTTAATTTGTCTTATGATAACAATCTCTCATTTTATAAAGACATTTTCACCATTCTCAATCTTCCATGAACAAAATGGTTTCTATACCCAAATGTTTCTAATAGTCCTCTTCCATATCCAACATGCCATAAGTTAGAGACTTATGTTCACGAGTGTCTTTCCTTTTTAAATATTTTTTCCTTATATATCTAGCTCCACAATGTTATCTCCTCATTGAACATTATCTCCATTCCTTTTCATGAGTACCGCTACATTGCTTAATTTTTTTATATTCTCTAAGACCCAATCCACATTATCGCTTCTTTCTACTTACTTTCTTCCACCCTATAAGATGAATTTGTTTCTTTGTTACATCAGTCGCCCAAAGCAAGTTGCAATTAAATCGATCGAGTTTATCGTACACATTATTGAAGAACCAATTCGTGTGTATGTGGCAAATGGGGATTAAGCTCGTGAAGGACTAAATAAGTGTTATTCATTTGATAAGGTTTAGCATTTTGGCTTTCCATCCCAAGAGAGTTTTTGAATCTCTCAATGACCGTCCAGAAAAGGTCACTATACTTTCAAAATTCCTCTGCACCCCGAAATGGTCCCGTAAGCTGTCTGTACTTTCCATGTCAGAATACCAGTAACTTGTTGCCTCAATTCATTTGGTGTAAAAGGTGCGAACAATACACGTAATTTGTCGAAATTCAATTTGAGGCCCAACGCTTTGTAAAACGCTTCAACCACACTTTCGGATGCACATCACTCTATCCACAGTAGCTTTAGTTATCAATTTTATATCGTTCGGAAAAATAAGTGGATGTGAGGACCTCCAACATACCGCAATTGATTTTGATTGTCCAACCAAAGCAGTCTTCCCAAGTATATAAGTAAGTTTTATATAGCCTACAAAAAAATAATTGATCTGTCAAATTTTATAATTTTTTTGAAAAACTTAGATGTATTAAAAATGTCTTTCTTATAATAAACAATAAGTGATACAATCGACAGCTAATCAATAAGTAAAACATAATAAAATCAATAAATGTACATACAATCTTATTCATGTGAAATAACTTTATTTATAGATGAAAATTTTGGTACTTGAGTCGAGTGACATTATTGTTGAAATCAAATAAAAGAATGGGTTAATCTTAGACACCACCTGTCCGGGGGGTTGGTGGGTTTGCACTTTTCCCCAAATTTTTTGAATTTTAACAATTTCTCCCGTAACCTTTGAAAAATATTACACTTAACCCATTTTCACAAACTTTAACAAAGCAAATCTTTACAAATCTGATTTCAAATGTGTTGATATTATATATCAAGTTGAAACTCTAGACGCAAGGAACACAACAATGATTTTAAAATCAAAATCGGACAACCGATGAAGTAGAAATCATCGGTCAAAGACGACACATGACGAATGGAGCTTTTGGCAGCTGTAACTCAATTTATGTGTTAATTAAATAATTAAACACAATAATGATCACAAATATATAAGTGGGTACAATCTCTATTTTCCTCCTTTGATTCTTCCTATAGAATTTGTTGAAGTTTGGAAGGTTTGAAACGCCTTTATTGACTTTGGAGCTCCAATCTTCTTTGACTTTGATTTGTTTGCTTGATAACGTTAATCGCGGGTCTTTTGACTTATTCGCGGATTAAACGCCTTGATTTTGAGTGAACGCCAATGAACACCGTGGATGTTGACTTGAATTTGATTTTGAGAAAACGCCGGATTCGCGGACTTGAAGTCGTGTTACGGATCGAACGCCTCAATTTGTTGATCGCCGCGAAGAACGCCTTGAGTTTCGCCTTGATCGATTTGAATTTGATGAGGAGCAACGCCGAAATCTGGATTTGATGCTTCGATTCCGGATTGAACACCTTGATTTGTGGACTTCCTCGAAGAATGTCTTTGAACGCCGAAGAACGCCTTTGAATTTTTTGAGGAGAGAAACACCGGGTGGCTACTTCAATGCTTCAACACCGGATCTAACGCCTTGATTTGTGGACTTCCGTCAAGAACGCTGTCGAAGATGCTGAAAAACGCCGTGGATGTTGAAGAACGCCTGGGATGCTTCTTTCTCCTTGCTTTGTTGCTTGCTCCTTCATCTTTCTGACTTGTGAGGAGTTGTGTTGTTGTTGATCTCTTGTGTTGTTGTGATTTTGGCTTAGGGGGTGCCTCTATTTATAGGTATATGAGAGGCAAATCTTTCCATAATCGCCGAGAGAAGACTTCATTCTGATTCGTCATCGTCGATTTCGTAATATCTTCTATAAATCAAAAGATATGATTTGATTTCTAGAATATTACATTTGGCTTTCTTTATTTGGCCTGATTTGATTTTACTGCCAAAATTTGAATTTTGACACATTTAATATATATTAAAACATCAAATATCTTAACTATTTAATTTTAGGAATATTATTTATTTTAATTCTTAAAATTAAAATAGAAAATATTTATTTTTTGATATCTAATATATTTATTTTCCACGTGTCGTAATCTCATTGGGCATAAATTTAGCCTTCTACAACTGCATCCCACATTTTCTCAACCACCCGATCCTTAACAGGGGTTCTATTCGCTGATCTAGTTTGAGAAAAATCAGCTTTATCATTGTCTAAAACAGAGTACCTATTGCCATTACCCATGTTGGGAAAGGTGTTGCCTCCACTTTTACCACCAATTTTAGGGTTTCTTTTTTGACAAGCATCCACTCCCAAACCGCTGCTTCTCAATATTTTCCGATAGGTTGTTGACCGCCGGCGTCTCACAGTTGGGTGCTTTAACGGACGCGTTGGATGCCGGGCAGTTGGTGTTTTTGTGCCCAATTCTTCCACAGTTGAAGCAAATTGTTTGGAAATTTTCATACTCAACTGGGAGTACCTTACCATTAAACTCCACAGCATCAGTCAAAGGTTTATCCAGATCGACTTCTACACCGACGCGTTGAAAATGGCCCCTTGAGGTGTCATGTGTTCTCTTGTCGATTTTTACCGGGATGCCAGTGGTGGAGGCAAGAGCCTCAATAATTTCCTCATGGTAATACTCCATCGAAATTTCTGGAATCCTAACCCAAGTAATCACAGAAGTGAGTCGGTCTTTGGACGGTTGGAAATTTGGTATCCACTTCCTAGCAACCAGGTAATGCCCGCCAATAGCCCATGGTCCTTCCGTGAGTATCATGTCTGCTTTCTCCTGGTCATTAACCTTCAGCACCTAGCAACCATATCCCAAGTCAATGAGGTCATAGTTCCCCTGCAACTTCCACAGGGAGTCAATCTTGACGGAGAGCACATGGTGGCTGATGGATCTTCCCATCATTCGAAGAATAATCGCTTTTTCCCAAGGGCCTTGTAAATGTTTTTGCAGACCTTCAGCAATGATAACTCGGGGAATAGGACAATCATTGTTTTCATGTGTTTAACATGAATTTACTTTTTTTAAAATAAAAGCGGGAGAAATATAATTCAAAATCTAAGATCAAATGTAATTACACTCCCCAATTTATAAATCATATGCAGCTTCACATGGCAAAATTACATGTGAAGTAGCTCCCTCCTTTTCCATTTTGACACACGTGCCTGGACCAAAACATGAATTTAAAGATACAAAGGAAACAAGAGAAATAAGGACTGAAATGAGTATATCTCGGTCAACACGAAAGCAAACCAGCCCTTAGAAAAATAAAGAATAATTTAATAAATCAAACCATGAGCATAAATCACAATAAACTAAGGACAAAGTTATACACGAATTATTTATAAATGCCCCCCTAAATAGTCAAATTTTTCTTAAAAGTATTTATGTGACAGGCTAAATATCTAAAATGAATATCTTCTACGGCAAATTAATTAATGGCCCCTAGTATAGTTTATAACATTTTCAAAACCCCCCAATTCAGAAAAACACTATTTTACATCCCCAATTCACCTCAGCTTTTTTTGAAACCCCCTAAAACGCATGAAATTACCTAAATATCCTTGGTGAAATTGAAAATTTTCCACACAAACCACTCTTGCTTCAACTTCCCACTTCAGT
>JBBMKE010436262.1:0-10085 GCA_037834125.1 Lippia alba
ACACGTGCTCTCTAATTTGTGGATTTAAGAGTTGCAATTATTGACATGCTGATGTGTTTCCACGTAGATGTTTGTTTTAAGAGGCATGAATCTCGTGGACAGCTCCGGAATGGAGACGCGTGGATATGGGTGATGATCCAACGGCTGGGAATAACTAACTGTTTGGGAACTATTTTTTGATTAATTTGAGTCAATCATTGGTGATGCGTAATTAGATAATAATGTGTCCAAGATGAAGTGTATAATATTCGTGGCAATCAGGAATTTGTTAATCCACCGCCCCGTTTTGATTCTTTATTATTTCCCAACCCCAAAATATCCTTTTTGGGGGTATGGGGCGATTTTTATTTTGGTATTTTTGTTGAACGGCGTGCAACATCCGATTTTCACGGGGTCACGGGGAGGGGTTCATGAAATCTTATCCGTTATTACATGTAGGGATGTAAACGGATACTAAACGGAATGGATGTACAGTATTCGAATCCAATTCTGTTTAGCATATTCGCAGTCCAAATTCATATCCGTTATCCAACAGATAATGAAAATGTTATCCGTATTTGAATTCGACTGATATTATCCGAATATCGAATTATCCACATCCGTGGGGTTATCCAATTAATAAATTATCCGATTTCCTAATTCGAATCTGTTTACCTATTTTACATACATTTTTTAATAAAACTAACAGATTGAAATTTCATTTATAACAAAAAAAAAGGATTGAAATTTCATAACATAATTATGATGAGGGAGAAATTGGAGTCTCTACTTGGCCCACTAGGCACACGCCACGTGGCGGTTGATGCGGACAGTAGGGCGCTCGATTTCGGCCTAGAGCCCGTCTCACTATCGACCTACCCCTTAAAGGAATCCACCATTCCCAGGCCTCACGTGGTTGGGGTTGCGACCCAGGCTCCACCCCTGACCGAGGTGGACGGTCGAAATCTACCCCGACACTCCGTACGTGAGTATTAAATGCAAATTTTCTCCTCTACTGCGCGCATTAATTGCAGCCACCCAAGGACACTGTTATGGCGCCCCTGCAGAGGCGGTACAACGCTTTACCCGTTAAAGCACTGTTCCAGTCACTATCGTGGCCCATCTTTAACAGACCAAGATCCACACTTTAGAGGTGGTGTACCCACACGCAGTAGCCAGGATCCTTCACCTATATAAATCATCTCTTCCCGGAGATGATGGTAAGCTTTCCTTCTCTCTCTGAACTCTCTACATACTCCCGCACTTTCGACCCAGAACTAATCCCTGACTTGAGCGTCGAAGTGCCAAAAAGGGTCCAACCCCCACATCCCCCTTTTTGGCATTTGAGTTCACATTTGCTTAATCCATTTCAGTTAAGGAAAGCATCAGAGTTTCTCCACGTTACAAATTCTTGGGTGATTCGGAGTCCCAATCTACTGTCCACACACATAGCCGGATTTTGACACAATCAAATTAAATATTAACATAAATAACTATAAATCTACTCAATCTATACAACCATTAACTCATATATAATATATGTTTACTGTTATTAATGGAGTTTAATATTACAAATAATATGATATATGTTTATTGTTATTATTATTTTTTTATAATTGTCAAATAATTATATAATGTATAAACTAATATATGTTTCATCAAGGTATAAAAAATATACAGGTATATATGTTATCGGATACGGATTATGGATAACGAATATATCTAATGGATGTATAAACGGATCGGATGTTAAACGGATAGGATGTATCATTACCATATCCTTATCCGTTAATAATTCGGATGTCTATAATCGAATACGGATAATATCCTCTTTGAACGGATACAGATAATATCCTCTTTAAACGAATTCAAATGCGAATGGATATTGGATTTTCGGATATCCATTTAAAGCCCTAATTACATGTTACTTGTTAGGGTCCTGATGAAATCTAGAGTGCAACCGCATTTAATTTTAGATTTCTCATAAAATTAAGAGATATAGTGGCAACCCTTGGGCAATTTAGTTTTTTTTTCTTTTTTTTAGCACGCTAGAGCAGCTAAACAGATAGCTGCACAAAAACTAGATCAACTCCAAACCAAGCTCATCTGGATAATGACTCCAAACTTTCATCTCTTCTTCCATACTCTGGCCGTAATTGGCTAAACCATCTGCAAGGGTATTACCCTCCCTTCTGATGAATTGAAGCTTTGCAATTCTAAGGGTTACGGATCAACTTTCGACAGTCCTCGATAACATATCTTAGAGGGTGGTCCTCAGTGTTGGCTTCGTTGACTAACTATTAGACTAGTGCCCTAGAAAAGTCAAAATAATTTAGGACTCTTTTTGTAAGCTACTTTTATTAGCAGCAATTTGTGACATTAATGAAATAATAAATGTAGCGTTTCATAGTCGTTTAATTCTATATGGCCAATTCATCATATTCTCATTCAAGTTTATTAATTGCATCTTATAACTATTTGTGCATGGATGGAACTCCAAGGTCACATAAGCAATGGGACTTGACCTCGCATAGGGATGGAGGTTATGGAACAAGTCTCTATGGCGTGACCTGAACCAACTCAAAGTCAAAAAGTCTAACTAGCACGGGATGTTGACTAGACTCTTTTGAGACTTGCTCATACGACGTGCCTTTAAGAAAGGTTACTTTGTTTCATGAGTATTGAATGTGGAGACATTCACAAGTATATGGGGGTACTTGTTAGGGAAACAAGTACACTGAGGATCCCGACAGGAACACCTCCATGGGATAAGGCTTTTATGCTTTAATGATGAGGTTTTCCCTAGTTATGGTAGTGTTTAAATGGTCCTTAGACTTGAGGCTCCATTGATGCTCTAAGCATGACAAGGGTAATGTTTAATATGCACCTAGAGATTCATGGAACTCGTTATGGTTGTATGTTGGCATTGTTCGAATCATCTATGAGGGCATATGAGACTCCAACATAGAATCTATCGTTCGTCCAGAAGAATGAATGAATCATCCATGAATTCTATTGTAACACATTCCACTTAAATCCTTGGGCAAGGTAGTGAGATCTAAATTAGGTAATGAGTTTCCTAGAGTGTTAGGTCAAATGAAATTACTATTAGAATCAATTCATAGCGTTAGCAGTAGTAGGGTTCTATCATTTTCATGCCCTAGGTCCTAATCGGGGATTAGGCGATATAAATACTACATAATAGGATATAAATACTGCACTATAATATTTTATTACTACATTATGTGAAATTTGTACGTGCAACCAATTGGAAAGTTATGTAAAAATATGATGGATAAATGGAGATTTATCCCACATTACCCGTTTTGACAATCGCATAAAAACTAGATTTAGAAGAATGGGGGACTTTGAGAATTACCTGTGCCAATGATTATATTTAAGCTTTTCGAGTTTTCTAGGTTTCTACCGTATAGTTTTCTATTATATATTCCTCTATATTTGTTTTATTTTACAATTCTTTTTTTAGTACTAGAGAGGAAAATATAATTTTAACTATGTGGGACATAAATTGTTTGATTATGGTCTAATCTTTTGCCCCAATTTTCTAATAAGCTAATTGGACTTGTGAAAATGGATAAAAATAAGCTAAATGGATTAAAAAGAATAAGCCAAATGAGTCAAAATAGATAAATGGGTTTCGGCCTAGACCCGGGTCAAAAAATGGACCCAATGGGTTTGAATTGGGTCCAAACCCATTTATGTGCTAATGGGTTTGGGTCGAATCTGGGGGTCTGGTTTAGACTCTGCTCATTGCCATCCTTACTTGAAACATAACATAATGCAAGCCCTAGCATTTCCAACCATTTTCATACAAAAACATACAAACACCCATCCTTTCAGCTGCCACACAAGAACATACCTTCTTAGCATTTTATGCTCAAAAGTGGATTACCACGAAGAAGAGATGGAGAGGAAGGACATAGATGAAGAGAGAGACTACCGGTGGTGGTGAGCTCTCCCGGAGGTAGTGGCCAAACGTGAGGAGGTATGGTGCTTGGGGGAACTTTCTTCTCTTCTTCTTACTTGGTGGAGAGTGAATGAGAGATAGATTGTGATGTCTTGTGTATAGGTGACGGAATGGATAAAAAATAAGCTAAATGGATTAAAAAGAATAAGTCAAATGAGTCAAAATGGATAAACGGGTTTGGGCCTACTCCCGGGTCCAAAAATGGACCCAACGGGTTTAAATTGGGTTCAAACCCATTTATGTGTTAACGGGTTTGGGTCGAATCTGGGGGTTTGGTCTAGACTCCGCTCATTGCCGTCCCTACTTGAAACATAACGTAATGCAATCCCTAGCATTTCCAACCATTTTCATAGAAAAACATACAAACACCCACACATTTTATGCTCAAAAGTGGATTACCAACGAAGAAGAGATGGGCAGGAAGGACATAGATTGAGAGAGAGATTGTTGGTGGTGGTGAGCTCTGCCGGAGGTAGTGGCCAAACGTGTGGAAGTATGGTGCTTGGGGGAACTTTCTTCTTTTCTTCTTACTTGGGTGGAGAGTGAATGTAACCTTAGAGCACCACATCCCCCACATTGCAGCTCAATTCACATATGAAATGGGAAATCCACACATGAATCGAACTTATAGCGAATAAGTGACAATAAGAAAATACCCCGGCTAGGCGGAAACTAACCCTTTAACCATTGAATTAAAACCGAGACATGCATATAACAACCATACTATAACCATCATGATCAATATTTACAACACAGTCAATGGCACACCGGCCTAAAAAACATAGCAAGTATATACAACAAGTCTCAAGTATATAATATGCATTTATAACAAAATGTGTGACGATGCTAGACACAAATTAAAGACACTCCACGACTCTAATTCCCACCTAGCATGCACCTGCAAAAGAGCTGAAAATGGTGGGGCGTCAGTCTATTGAAGACTGAGTGAAGGGTTATATAAATATAGGCGCACATACATGCAAGTTATAACCTCGGGTGAAGTTGGGCAAAAGAAATAATAATAGTTCAAGAAATAGATTAACTCTGCCCCAGATTACAACAATTAAGTTTATCAATTATTATAGTTACAATCAATCAGTGGACCGGCGAGTGAGGGCAATTCTCCAACTAAACGCGCAATAGTGAATGATACTAGTATTTTATTGAAATGTATTAGTGATCATGCAATTCATTATAGTGCACAATTAGCAATTTCATGTAACCTTTTACCTCCGGGTGATGGTTGGGTTTGCAAAGCCCGAACCATTCCTGTAAACCCAACCATCCGATCATGGTGTACGTCGGGAACATGACTCGTATGGGATTCCTTCCTTCACCAAACCTCCTGGTGAATTCAGGGTTCATCCCAATTTGTGAGAGTAGTGTATGAGTTACCTGTTCGCCCTTGTTTTCCCGGTTGGCTCACACACTAACTCTCTGGCCCACAGTGCTATATAGGGTTTACTCGTCAAATCATGAACATGAACAATATTTGGAAAAGATTCATTTTTTTTGCAATACTTGACATTTTTGAAAAACTAATAAATATAATATACATTTTTTTGGCCGAAAACGCACTTAAGGGTTGTATAGGTTCTACATAGCTAGGACTAAACCTCACATGTGTAGCGAAAACAGCGAGAATACAACTCATGGAGTCTGCTCCTTGTCGACTGGAAGCTCGTCTGTGCAAGAAAGACAAGCGTACATGAGACATGACTCAATATGTACCAAATTATGACGAATGGCAAAATGTAACGAGATGACGTGAAATCATGAATGTGGCATGAAAAAAATCCTATCTTTGCATGAAATGTTTCATATTGTATCAATTTGGGGTCAATTAAAGCATTGGAGCAAAATGTGAAATTTTTATATAGAAGGTGGGGGTTCTGCCAACGGCATGGGAACGACCGTTCTTAGCCGAAGTTCAAAATGGTAACGGTCGTTCCCAGCACGCGTGACAGCCATCGCCGAGTGGGAACGACCGTTTTGGTTTTACAAAGGGGGCAGGAACGGCCATTCCTGCTTTGCGAATTTGAAAAAAAAAGGGCAGAAGCAGGGAGGTCTCGGACCAAGCGACAACAACAACAACAACCAATAATAACACCACAATTCCATTAGAAATCATCAACAAACATGCATATACCCTTGAGATGCTATTAAAATCAATTAAAAACCATCAAACATGCTTTGATCCTCATTTTCCCGACCTTAACCCCATGTAAGATCATGATCATATCACCACATAATCAAGATTTATGCATGAATTTCAATTACTTAGCTCACAATCATGCTTCCAACAACTAATTTCCAAGTTATCCATACAAAGTCACAACCCAGCCCTTCCATAAGTCCATGAATTTCCACACTCGCACATGATCATATACCTTGGAATGAAATAGAAGGGATGAGAACGATATGAAGATGATTTCTTGGAAATCAAAGATTGATTATGTTTGATCCTAACTTGGGGATGCAAAAATTTACACTACTTGATGTTTCTTGAGCTTCAACCGAGAGAAGGAGAGAGGAATGCAAATGTATGTATGTGTATGAATGAAATGCTACAAGCTTCTCTGCATATGAGAGATGATCAAAGCCAATTTGCAACCAAGCCCCTCTAGTTTTAAGTTTTACTTTCAAGTTCAAGTTCCATAAAATATGATCATTTTAATCCATATAAGATCATGCAATTAGGTCCTCCAAATATGTAATAATGATCAATTAAGGACAATCGAGCAAGCAAGTCACATTCGACACGTAATTCATGTATTGATCGAATATAAAATATGCATATTTTCACAAGTTTCGATTAACTTCACATAATTATAATTAAATCTAATGTATGAAAATTTTATAAATTTACAAAATGTACAATTAGATTAATTAATCCCTAATTCTCTCAATCCCACACGTGGCGCGTTTACCTGATAAACCGAAAACTGAGATGATTTTATCGCGACATAGTAGTTTGGATGCAGCTAGAGATTACCCAACAACTCTAACATGACTATTATGATCTCCAATAATGTAGACAATATACCACCTAACCAAATATCCTTTTCCTGAATAACTCAGGGTCCATGGTTTGGAAAAAAATTGGGGCGTTACAATCTTCCCCCCTAAAGGAATCTGGTCCCCAGATTCATTGATCACGAGGGAACAACTCGGGGTGGTATTGTTTCATTTTCTCCTTGGGTTCCCAAGTAGCTTCTTCGGTTTGATCACTTTGCCACAAAACATTAACTAACGGGATTAGCTGATTTCTCAATACTAGGAATTTCTTATCCAAGATCTTAACCGATTTTTGAACAAAAGTCAAGTTCGGTTCCAACACGGCTTCCTCGACAGGTAAGATTGCAGATTCATTGGGGTAGTATTTTCTGAGTTGGGATACTTGAAATATGTTATGAATCCCCATGAGGTTAGGTGGCAAATCTAACCGATAAGCAACTTCACCGATTCTTTCAAGAATTTCAAAAGGACCTAAATATCGAGGATTTAGCTTTTCTCATTTTCCAACATGAGCCAATCCTTTTCGTGGAGACGCTTTCAAAAAGACCCGGTCTCCAACTTCAAATTGCAGATCCCGTCGGCGAAGGTTAACATACTTCTTTTGTTGATCCTGAGCTGTTTTCATCCGTTGTTGAATCTGTTGGACTTTCTCAATCATATCCCTCATGGCTTTAGAAGGTTTCTCTACTTTCTCCCCCTTCTTAACGCCTTCCTGCTTAGTCCATTTACACTCTTCTAAATTGAAGAACAACAGAGAGACATTTACGACCATAAAGGAATTCATAGTGTGCCATTTTAATCGAGGCGTGATAGCTGTTATTATAGGTAAACTCAATCAGAGGTAATTGTTCGTGCCACAAAGTCGAATAATCTAAAGCACAGGCTCGCAATAAGTCCTCGAGATATCCGACACGTGGGTCGTTCTCCAAATTCGAATTCCATTTATGAGCGCGTGTTAAAAAAACTTATTGACGTGGCAATAACTGATTTCCAACACGTGGCAAGCATTCACCACCATTGACACGTCACCAGATCATGCGAAGGGTCTCTCGACCACCTAAGAGCTCGACCCGGCGAGGACCCCTGTGATCGAATCCCTGCCATCTAAGCTCGGATGACGAGGTCGATAACCTCTCTCGAGGGCCTACATCGACCTTTTTCTACCAGCTGATCCCAGAAACATGGAGTCCTGGGAAACGACCCTTAAGACATCGACCTCTATAGAGACTCGACCTCGTGTACCCTACGCGTACACCTAGGGTTATTGTTAAGAGTCACCATCATCCAGGACAATCTCTGGAAAAAGCTTGCAAAAGTGGATTGTACCAGGGCGTACTGATCCCTCACGGCGGCCGCTGCATTTAATGTGTACCACCCTTATCGATAGGCACTACAACCCCTGCACTACTCGCTCGATCCATGCACGAAATCACTTTTCATGGATAAACCAAGCTCGTAGCGAACGGGTGACAATACAAAACCTCAACTAGCTAAGCGGGCTTAACCCTTAAAATAAACCAAACAAATATGCGATGCAATCAAGAGTTAAGCGGAAGCATTTAAACATAATCCAAGCATGGTGAAGAACATCTCCAATTCAAATACAATAATCCAACACAAGTAAGGGAGAATATCTCCTAAATGTAAAAGCATAGTCAAGACCGATAAGGCCACAATATGAAACAAGGCTACAAGCCCGAAAGTAAATACGAATCCATAAGTGACACAAGTCATAATGGAAATAACAACATAGTATCTCGAGGAATAGAATGATATGCAAGACCACAACGAAAGACGACCGACTCGACTTGTCCCCCTAGCAAAGCCTGTAAAATACCTAAAAACAAAACAATCATGGGTATTAGTCCAATGACTAAGTGAGTGGCATAAATATAATATCACATGCACATGCAATTCGTAACTCCGAGTAAGTTTTGATAAAGAATCCAAGTGGATAGTTACAAAAGAGTTCTCGTTCGGAATTACGAATATCCAATTCAATACTTGACAATCATAACTTGACGTAGCCCGATGAGAGGGCAATTCTCCAGCCAACTCAAAGTGTGTGCATAAAACATTAAGGTGATCATACAATCATAAGCTTGATTATAACTTGACTTGACTTGGACTTGATCTTAACATGAGACTTAAATCATATTTTCCACCCTTCTTTCTCTGGTTTGGTTTGCAAGACCCAAACCACCTTCATAATCTCGTTATCGAGTCAGGGGATCATGACTCCTACCCGCTCCTTCGATGGGTTGACCACCGGCTCATGAGTATCCCGCCTCCCAGGCTCCTGATCGCGTGAGGATACTAAAAAGGGTACTAGGTGCAATGCCTTAGCTATATGTCGGCCCTTGCCGAACCGGCTCCATTCACACCTTTTCTCGGGCCCCAATAACATGTGCATAATCTCACCAAAATCTTTCTTGGAAACACTTGAAAATATTTTCTTGAAATACTTGAAACTTGGCTTGAAATCATATTTGAAACCTATACATATAACTTGTACATTTTGGCTTGAAACAATTTACACAAGGTATTAGGGGTTGGATAATAGAAAGTAAACCCCACCTTGACAAAAGAGAAGTAGCAAGAGAAGCTAAGGACCCGCCTCGGCTCTCTTGGGATCGACCTCTATGCAAGAGACACAAGTGTACACAATACTTAGACTCATGAACCAATAATCGACGCTTGGCAATGAAATGGATCTGGAGTGAGATGTATAAGAGGTAATAGCATGTCATGAAGATGTTCAAGCACACAAGTTAAAACCAAGCATTAATTAGGAACTCAAACCAAAGTATTACAATCATATAAACATGTATTCAATGCATAGGGATCAATATCGGGGGTGGGAGAAAAGCGAAATGAGCAAGAAAATGAAGAAAACAGACAAATGGTGTGATTTGGGGGGGTGTAATGGCCGTTACCCCCATTCCTTCGCAACCTGGGTAACGATTGTTACCTGGTACAGGGATCTCCTAGGCTTGAGTAATGACCGTTACTCACACAACACACAAAAAGGGGTAACGCCCGTTACCCTACCCTGCTAGCACAAATTCGATTTTTGGCCCTCCAATGGCCTCCAATCTCC
>JBBMKE010436273.1:0-10084 GCA_037834125.1 Lippia alba
GTATGTATGTATTATATTATTCCTCCACATTATGTTGTTGCTTGTGTGCTCAACACACGAAAAATCAGAGTGTTTTACTTATAACGATAATTTTTTAACTTTATTCTTGTTAATTTCTTGTTATGTTTAATTAGTACCCAATTATGTATATTCACTTTTTTAAAATAAAAAAAGATTGACATCTTCTAGCTAGTCTTGATTATGTAATAAAAATTGGGATTTAAGTACTCTTCAATTATTAGTTTTTCCTCCTCTGCACGTATTTTTTCTTATTTTGATAAGCATGAAATTCTTGAAATTATTACTGTATTGTTGCCTCAATTTGAAGTCGTTAAGGAAACTTGGTCCGAGTATATAAAATACTGTTTTGTAATGAATATTTAATTTTCTTAAGTTTCACAAGCCCAATTAAACTTTCAAAGTTTAATCTCTTGGAACTAAGATTAGTTGGAAAGTTTAAGGGAAAAAAAAGGGATTTGTCAACTATGTTCGTTCTGGCATAGGTATCAGGATAACCAAGATGAAGTTTCTTTTCCTTACACTAATGGTATAGAACTTTCAAAGTCTTTTCTGCAGCCACCTTACACACCTCGGAAATCACCTCGCATATATGGCTTAAATTTTTTTTTTTTTCCCTCTTCTAATTGAATAAATAACTAATTTTTCGAAGTGAAGACATATGGACTAAATTAAATTCACCATTGTTCATTTTCTTAAGTTTGATGATTTCATTTTTATATTAATCACTTGCATATTCAGTAAATCTAGAAGATTAAATTCTTTAATTTCTTATTATTTTAATTCTGCAATTGAATTATTTCTAGTTTTTAATTATTTAAGGGAAGATTGAATAATCAATTTAAGAATTATGATTGCAAGAAACATCATTGGTAGTTAAGATTAGAGTGTCCGAGCTGGCTCGTTTAGGTTATCAAATTGTTCAAGTAATGGCCATTAATTATTCGATTGAATAATAATCAAAAGTAAGCTCAAAACTGTATTATAGTTGTATAATAAATTATTTATCATAATTTCCGCGTGCACCAAAAGATATTATTAGCGACTGAGTAAAGGTTTCTCACACGCAATAGGAGTATATAGCATTAGCAATCAACTTATAGACTTTATATTTATATTGTGAAGCCAAAATCAATTCATCTGTAGCTTAGTTAATCTCATATCTCATTAATTAGTTGCACCATGAAATAATATTATTTTTATCAAACTTTCGAAATAGTTGAAAATAACATAAAGTATTTTCTTTTTCTCTTTGCTTTTTTATTAGTGAGATTGAGACATTAAGTTGTTGATCTATCACTATTTCTCTTTCAACGCCAAATTTGTTATAAGGATTGTTGTAATTGATTAATTGTGATAAAAAATCTGGTCTATCTCCTTTTTTTTTCTTCGAGTATACTTAGAGTGATATTCACAAAAATCGAGATTTAAATTCTAATTTTTGGTTGAAGAATGTAGTATATAATTTGTCGGTTAGACGGTTACAGATTTCTTATTTTAACTACGCGTTTTATGTTCAATTTCACTCATTTGTGCATGTCAGATGTATTTATAGGTGGTCCAGATTATAGGAGAATTTTTTTTTATATTACTATTATTTATCTCTTCTAAACCCGTCAAAAACATTTTCTTACAAGTTGTAGTCCGACTATAATGATAAAAGTTAAACATAAAGTCGACATTGGAATGAAAATAAGCAAGATAAATTCTAAAACCAAAAAAACAAAAGGAAAAGAAAAGGGAGACAATATAACATTGATTATTGTATTTCTTAAAAAAATAATTATAATTCTTTATCTGAAAAGATTAAGCTGCGAAAAAATTCTGAAGACATCAAGATAACATTAATTATTTTACAGGCCTTCTAAATAAAATTATAATTCTTTCTTCAATAACTATATAAATGAAGATAAAGGTAAGGTTCTTATTCATGGGAATTGGAGTTTAACTTGTCAAACTAAAATTTCATTAATTATACATTTATACTTGAGAGTAGGCAGAGCTGACGATTAAGTCTTTATTATATTGTTTTATTGCAATTGACATTTTCTTTGTCGACATACTTACATCCTTAAGAAATCTTGTGTTTTATTTAATGAAAAAGATTCTTATTTCCGTTTTTTATGATAATTTATCAGAAATTTTAGATTGCCCTTAAACCTAATTAATTAGCATATATTGGCCCAATAATTAGAGGCCCAAAACTGACAGATACATCTTTTTCCTCTTGGGACTTGGGAGGGTAGTAGGGTAGTAGGGTACTCCCAAGAGTAGAGTGGGTACCTCGTACGAATATCGCACCACAGTTACAACATTTCCCATAAGATTACATTGCATATTTTAGACACTGATGTGATAATCTTTAATATGTGATGGAATGAATTCGATTCGTCAAGTGGATCATGATAAAATTTAAATGTGACAAGATATAATGAGAGTCATTTATAACTATAAGTACTGTTTGTTGAAACTCAAATTTTTTAATAAAAAAAAAACATAATTCAGACGTCGAACTAAAAGACCAAATGAAAAATACAACAAAATCAAGATTCGGAACAAACCAAATAACAGTGACGAAAAATGATATAAGCAAGTTACAATGTTCCCCAAACAACAGAGTTGATTAGCATGTGGGGAGATCTGAGGGAGGTGGAGGCAGCGTTGTTTCCCGCGTCGGCCCATTTTCAACTTCGAAAGCTGCAGCCAGACCCCATGGCATGTGGACCTCCAAATGGCAATGAATTAACCATATACCTGCAATAATTAACCCATGAACATTAGTATTTGTTTAAATAAACAAATTCAGAATTAGAATATATATATATATATATATATATATATATATACACGTTTTTACATGTTTCACTCATTTGTTAAGTGAAATGAAAAAAAAAATTTATAGTACAAAAATTAACACAAAATTCTGTATTTTCAAAATATTTGAATAACAAACTCTGAAAATTTCTGGTATTGGACACGCGTACTAAAACACTAATTTTCTCTATTTATTGGATTTGAAATAACTAATTTTCAATTTATATTTTGATATGCATCATCTCACATCTCTCTCTATACCCCTATTTTATACTTGTTTATAGGGCTTTTCATATATTTTTTATTTTGTACAGGTTCATGGTGCATATAAAAAAATATTGAAGTACATAGAGAAATGTGAGATGATATATGTTAGAATATAAAGGGTAAATTAGTCATTTTGCATCCAATAAATAGAAAAAATTAGTGTTATAGTACTTGTATCTAACACCAAAAAATTTTATAGTTCACCATGTAAATATTTTGAAGTCACACGATTTTTTGTGTTAATATTTGTAAAACATAGTTTCTTTTATTATTTTGACCAAACACCGGGATTATGATGTATATATATATATACCTGGATTATTTGCATGGAATCTGACGACTGCCCATCCCCCGACGGGGACAGCAATGGTGTTGCGTTCTTGTGGATTGATCAAGTTGAAGTTTCTGCCATCAGTTTCAGGATTATAATTCCCGAATCCTTGAGCCACCACATGGAAGTTGAATCCGTGCAAGTGTATGGGATGATTCTCGATCGCAATCAAAGCCGTGTTCTGCAACACCATCTCCACAGTCGAGTTAAACCTCAGCCTCTTCACTTTCGTCGCCTTTTCCGTCATCAGCAGCGTCTGATTGAAGCTGTTGGTGGCGTTCACGTAGTCGAACCCCACCGGCGGCGTATCAGGAAAATCGGTGGTGTAGATCCCCTCGACTTTTCCAAAGAACGCCTCAAGCATGGACAATCTCTTGGGGAATTCGAAAGATACGTTGTTCATGCTGGCCGCCAATCTCTCCCCAAACGGACCCTGACACGTCTTGTTTCCCGGTAGGCCGCAGGCAGAGATTCCGAATCCGATGGTCACGAACATGTGATGGTCGATTTGTTGTGGTACAGGAGTCCAGAACCGGGAGGTGACCAGTGCCTTTAGACTGGTGGAAAATCGGTGTGCGGTGGGTGTGTCGTTGAACGCGGGGAGCACCGGCATCACTGGAGTGGTGGCGGCGGTGGAGCCTTTGTAGGCTATGATTCCGGTGGTGGTTCCGTTGGGGAACGGGACGCCGGGGGCACTAGCGTAGGTGGTGGCTGCCATGTAGTACTGGCCGGGGGTTTGGTCGGCGGTGAGGAGTGCATCGGTGGTTTGGCCGGGGGCTACAACGACGACGTCGGTGATGTAGGGGTTTACGTAGGCGGCGTCCACGGCGACGACGGTGAGGTTGTGACTGGCGATTTTGAAAAAGAGTTGGTGGTTGATTGCGGCGTTGATGATGCGGAGGAGGTAGGTTTTTCCGGGTATTACAGTTAATCTATATGCTCCTGCAAATTAAAATGAATGGATTTAATTTAGGTAATTGAAAGCGGAATGAAAAAATATTGTGTCATGATCAATTGGAGTGATACTCACGAATTGAAGTGCATGGATAGAGATGTCCCGGACGACCATTAATTGTATAAGCATCCGAATTGTCTGGTGCATTTCCAACAGCTAGTGCTTCGAGCTCAACATCGATGACATTACGGATCCACCACTCTCCTATGAATATGATGATATATATGTTGTTACATATTTTACAATTAAATTAACAAAATTATATATTTTGTAATATACTCATCATGTTACAACAACTAAAATCATTTGATACGTGAATTGTGCGTGATATATACTTTTTTATCTAGCTACACAATTACAAAATTATATAAATGAATCTTGATAATTCAAAACTCATGATTATTAATGTAATTTTACTCACCAAAGAGAATAGGGACTTCCCTATATGGCTTTGGAAACGGATATTCGTTTCCGGATCTGGGTCGGATAACTAGGGCTCCATAAACCGTGGCCCGGAGCCATTGAGCGTGTGCATGCCACCAAAGAGTCCCCTCTTGCCCCGTTATGTTAAACCTATACGTGTAGCTGTTTCCGGGTAGGATCGGGCATTGGGTTACATATTGCGGCCCATCTGCCCACCCGCTTAGAAACTGGAAAATCCCATGCCTAACAATCACATGAAATATGCCAAGGTTAACTATAATTAAATAATCAGGAAGGATGCCAACAGAGGTTGGTTCAAGTGGTTCGATAATTGTTTCTCGAATGCAAGATCCCGGATTCAAATCCCTCAAGTCATTTGGGTGTGAGTGTGTGTAAAAAAATAAATAATAATAATCAGGGAGGATATATATGTTATTAATTGCTTGTAATTGATAGTAGGTTTGCATGGGCACGTACCAATGTATCGTTAGGTTGTAAGGAGACTTGTTAAAAACATGGACGACAAGAGTATCACCCTCACGTACTCGAATAGTCGGCCCAGGAAGATTTCCGTTCACCGTTGGGATGACTTGTTCTCGGCATAGCAGATTCACAGTAAGATTTTGGACCTATAAGCAATTTGTGGTATATCAAGATCAATCTAATTAATTAGTACCGGTAATTAACCAAATAAAGTGTTTATGACACTTTTATGTAGCTTCATCAGTCTGTCTATTAATGTAGAATACAAAATACTATAGTGTTACACAGGGGCGGATTCAGGATTTGTTGGTAGTTGGGGCTGAACATTTTTGCCGCAAAAATATATATATCAATTAATAAGAGCAAGGTCCCTTAGATATATATATTATCGATCTTTAGAAGGGACATCATAACTCTTAATAGGTTTTCTAAGCCTCAAATCATTAATTATGTCTTCAAAATTAAATTTTATACTACCAACATTGATTCTTTTTTGGTTGGCAATCGATCTTTATAATTCAATATAACTTTTCAATATTTTATTAAAATATCAATACATAATTACAGACTACGATATCAATTAAAAAAGAAATAATTAATGAGTTTGCACTCTCAATAAATATATAAAGATTGAACATATAAAGCTTAAAGATTCAATAAGAATTTACAAAAACAATTCACTTCAAAAAAAATTAAGAACTAACTTGCCCACTTTATAAAAATTTTCAGAAAAAACATTAAAAACTAAACTATCTTTTTTTATTTGGGGGGGCTTCTTGGCCTATGCTGGCTCCGCCGGTGGTGTTACAGATTTAATATGAGTCTACCGTAGATATTTTTAAAATTCCAAGATAGAAGAAAATTTACAGTAAACGAATGCTCTACGGTGGCTGCTGAGGCGAAGGATGACGAAGCCAAAAGAGCCAAAGCGCAAACCAGAAATACCAAAGGAGCTGAACCCATTTGCAATGACCAAGATTTACATAGTTGTGTATTTGTGTTGAAGTGAAGAAGACAATTAGCCACTTGTTAATTTATACTCAAAACAGCTAACTAAACCCTCTGAATTTGTGAACATATACAATATATATATATTTTTTCTATCGCCTTCCAAACTAGCTCCACAAACACACGTACATGCATACGTGTATATATATATATATATATATATATATATTATTTGAGAGCAAATTACATTTTCGTTCCCTTAAAATTAGATTTTTTGTAATTTTAATCTCATATATTTGAAATTAGGCAAATTTAGTTTCACTGTTTTCAATTTTGGTACCTCGACAAATAATGGACAGAGACGGTTAAGTCGTGGTAAGTAAAAATTACTTATGCTATTTATTCATTTATTTATCATAAATTTAGCAATTATATTAAAAATTATTATAGAATATATATTAATTTAAAAATTAATTGTAATATATTTAAATAATAAAAATAAACATTTACATAAGTATGCGAGATTGCTAGTTTTTTTAATGTATAATCTATAATTGTTATTTACATAAGTATGCATATTTAGCTAGAAACAAACGTTAAATGCATTTTGTAATTTTTTTTTGTGTATAAAAGATAAAAGAATACATAATATAAATTAGAGTTACGTCTCCTTGAAGAAAGAAGTCTAAGATAAAGAAAGAAAGGTAGAGTGGGCGCACTTTTGCTCTGCTTGGATTGGCATGGCTGTCCCCCTTTGCTAGTGGAGGCTCGGCCTTTGACTCCGCTTGCCTCTACTTTTCATGTCAAGCGTACAAGTGTAGTTTAGTGGGATTGACTTCTAAAGACAGGAATTCTTTTTCAGTCAAAATACTTATTTCCATCAAAAAACTGATTGGAGAGCCAACATTGCAAAAAAAAAAACAAAAAAAAAGGGACTAAATATACCTATTTTAAAAAATGTGACACTAAAAAGGACAATGGTGAAATCGAATGGAACTAAAAATATAATTTACTTATTATGAAAACCGTTCATTATTTAACGGAGGTACCAAAATTACAAAAAATAAAAATAAAAACAATTAAAATAAATTTACCTAATTTCAACTATATGAGAATAAAATTTCAAAAGGTTTAAGTTATAGGACCAATTTAAAAATTGTAACTTTCTCATAATTTTTCTCCACCCAATTGAGTGAAAGAATAATCTATTGAGATACTCAAGTTATACAGACTGAATTAAATGCACCACCGTTTATTTATTTAAGTTTGATTATTTAATTCTTATATTAATTACTCACACATTCTCATCTGATTTATGGTTAGAAAATTAAAATTCTTTAAATTCTTATTATTTAATTCTGCAATTGATTTATTTCTAGTTTTTAAATATTAAATGGAAGATTGAATAATTAATTTAGAAATTATGATTGCAAGAAAGATCATTGGTAGTTAAGATTAGAATGTCCGAGCTGGCTCGTTTTGGTTATCACATTGTTCAAGTAATGGCATTAATTATTCGATTAAATAATAATTTAACTGTATTATAGTTGTATAATAAATTATTTATCATAATTTCCGCGTGCATCAAAAGATATTATTAGCGACTTGGTAAAGGATTCTCACACGCAATAGGATTATAGCAATTAGCTATCAACTCATAGACTTCATATAATATTGTGACTAAAATCAATTCACTTGTAGCAGCGTTAACCTCGTATCTCATTAATTAGTTGCACAATGAACTAATATTATTTTTATCAAACTTATGAAATAGTTGAAAATAACATAAAGTATTTTTTTTCCTCAATGCTATTTTATTAATGAGATTGAGACATTAAGTTGTTGATCCATCACTATTCCTCTTTCAACGCCAAATTTGTTATAACGATTATTGTAATTAATTATTTTGTGATCAAGGATCAGGTCTATTTAGTTTTTTTTCCTACGAATATATTGAAACTCTTAGTATGGGGACAATACTCCAAAATCTAGTAGTGGTATTTACTAAATCAAGATTTAAATTTTGGTTGAAAAATGTAATATATAATTTATCGGTTTTAAAATTTTTGTTTTAATAATATTTTATATTTGATTTTACGCATTCAAGCATGTCTCCTCACAAAGGGGCGCGAGACAACTCTCTCTAAGGAACTCGGCAAAATAGCCCCGTAACTTCGGGAGAAGTGGTGCCTCCTCACAAGGGTGGTCGCAGTGACCAGGCCCGGGCGACTGTTTACCAAAAACACAGGTCTCCGCAAAGTTGTAAGACCATGTATGGAAGCTGACGCCTACCCAGTGCCGGAAGGTCAAGGAAGTTGGTGACCTGATGATAGGGGAGCCGGCGACCGAAACCCCGGTGAACAGCGGCCGTAACTATAACGGTCCTAATTAAGGTAGCGAAATTTCTTGTCGAGTAAGTTCCGACCCGCACGAGAGGCGTATCGATCTGGACACTGTCTCGGGGAGAGGCTCGGTTGTGTTTTTATAAGGGGAGGAGATTATAAGAAAATAAATTTAAGTTCTCTCATTTCGCTATTATGGCTCGTCTAATTTCAATAGTCTCTCGATATACTGTATATAAGTAATGTTGAATATAAAACACATAACCGAAACTTTTGAACCCGTATAATGATAAAGTAAGCATAAAGTCGACATTCGACTGAAATAGAGCAAAAATGAATTCTAAACCCAAAAAAACAAAAGGTACAAAAAAGGAAGACAAGATAACATTAATTATAATTCTTTATCAAAAAAAATAACATTAATTATTTTATTTTTAAAATATTTATTATAATTCTTTATCCGAAAAGATTAAGCTGCGAAAAAAATTCTATTCACAATATAAAAAAGACAAGACAAGATAAATTATTTTACAGGCCTTCCAAATAAGATTATAATTCTTTGTTCAATAATTATATAAATGAAGATAAATGTAAGGTTCTTATCCTCAGGAATTAGAGTTTAACTTGTCAAACTAAAATTTCATTAATTATACTTGAGAGAAGGCTGAGCTGACGATCAAGTCGTATTATATTGTTTTATTGTAGTTGACATTTTCTTTGTCAAAATAATTGCATCCTTAAGAAATCTCGTCTTTTATTTCATGAAAAAGATTGCTATTTCTATTTCTTTTTGATAATTATAACAAACTCTTGTCATTTCGGCCTTCAGCATTAACGTATGGGCCCAAATTTAGACTACCCATATTAACAGACAATAGACGTATAGGCCCAATAATTAGAGCCCCAAATAGGGCTGTCAATGGATCGAATTTTAATTCGAATCCGGTCCGAATTGGATCCGAATTTTAGTATATTCGTATGATAAAAATGTTCGATGGATCATATCCGATTATAAATATTCGTTATCCAAAATAAATGGAACGAATATGGAATCAACGAATCTGATTCGTTAAGAATCCGAATCCGATTATATATATACTATTTAATTAAAATAAATTATTTATTAGTAAGTAAAATGACTAAAATTATAATTTTCACATAATTTTGACTTTAAACAATAATAAAATTTGAATTATTTACTCTAAAAGTATATATTTTCCTTTATTAATAAGTTTAAATTAACTTTATAAATAAAACCATCAAATAATCTATTGAATAATTATTATTTATTAATATTATGTAATTATATTTATTTTTTATATTAAATAAAAATATTAAATTTTATTGTTAATCAAATCGGATCTTTAATCGGATCTAGCCCGATCCGATTAGCATGGATTTAAAATAAAAGAATCTTATAGGATTCATGCAACTTGTTAGGAGCAAGCAACCTTTCGCGCAGCTCACACACCACTCCGCTCACTTGTAAGTTAGATAAGTAAG
>JBBMKE010436284.1:0-10084 GCA_037834125.1 Lippia alba
GTAGTGCAATTGACGACGCCTATCATCTCCAACTTGAGGGTAAGATAGTTGATTTGCATATAATGGTTGTGCTTGTGAATTCAAAAACGGATCGCCACCATGATGATAATATCCAAACCCTCTATATCCTATACTGCTTGCACTACTACCTAAAGATCCGTACGGCGTCCCAAAAGATCCATACAATGCTTCACCATATCGAGCACTGATTGATTGAGAGAATCTACTCTATTACCTTTTTGACAAAAACACAAAAGAAGCTGCAACAAACACAAAAGTAAAATGAAAAAACAAACAAAATATCAGAAAAAAAGAACATAGTCTGCCATAATCAGAAAGGCCATTCCAAACTGTTACAGATCGTGAAAACGGTCGTTCCATGCCGAAAAAACGGGGTGGAACGCCGTTTCGGCCGATTTATGGGTGTTCCACCCCCGAGACACTACCACCCCGTTATATACATGTCAAGGATGAACGCCTATGGTCATTCCGGTTCCGGAATGCCCGTTCCGGCCGCGATAACGGCGTTTCGGCGAACCATGCTCATATGTTACGAGATTGTCCGACATCAGCAAAAGTGTGGGAGTTGTGTGTTGAGGGGTCTATGTATGTGAAAAATCAAAAGTTTCGGAGGTGAGAGATGGCTGGAGATTCTGCTCTAGGCAACCTTCAAGCACAAATTAACTCCAGATTTACCTTGGTGGTTAGTGGCTCTTTCCATTGTGTGGAATTTGTGGAAGGCGCGGAACAAACATGCTTATCAGCAAGTTCTAGAGCCGAGAAACGTGACTTATAACAGCATATAGTGCAGTTGGCAGCTGATATGTTTGTTGTCGACACAAAAAATTCAGCGAAGAAAGCCACCCCGCGGGAGGGAATATCTTGGCAGGCCCCTGGTGTTGGTTGGGTCAAGCTTAATTCGGATGGGAGCTAATTTGATCACGCGAAAAAAGCGGCGGCCGGGGGCTTGATTAGGAACTCGAATGGGAATTGGATTGTTGGATACTCTATGAAGTTGGGCAGTATTTCGATCAACCTCGCAGAGCTGCTGGGTCTCCGGAAAGGGTTGGAGATTGCTTGGGAACGTCGTTTCCCTAAGATTGAAGTGGAAGTAGATTCGGAGATTGTGTTGAAATGGGTGACTTGCGATGATATTGAGGATCATCCCTAGAAAAACATCATATCTGATTGTCGTAGGCTCCTTCACATGCCTTGGCATTCAAGGATTAGGCATATTTTCCGTGAGAAAAATGATAGTGCGGACTTGTTGGCGAAGATGGGGCACTCCATTGATGGAGTTTTTCTGCTCTTGGATGCTCGTCCGGTAGCAGTTGGCTGAGGCTTTTTGTTATTTTCTTTTGCCCCGCCTGGGCTTAATTCGGTGTTGACCAAAAAAAGATATTTGGAAATTTATAAAAGAAGAAAAAAAAAGTTTGAGCCTAATTGAGGATTTTACAAACTTTCTCTCAAGACGTATTTTAAGGTCTGGTGTAAAATATATTACTTTAGTCATTAATTTGAATTTATACATTAATTGGTATGTATAAAGAAAAATTAATATTCATGAAATACTAGAGGTGAAATTATAAATTTGACAGAATAAAAATTTAAATTTTCAAATATAATTAAGTTAATTCTCAAGCTATGTCCCCCTTTTAATTTAGAGCTAGGAAGCTAGTTACATATAATCTTTCTGTTATATTTAACATACTTGTGTTCAGTTTTCATATTGACGAATTCTTGTTCTAAGACAGCTTAAAATATTAGGATTTGCGTGTAATAAAATCAAGTTTTTTAATATATAAACTCCACAATATATGCTGGAAAATTTAATTTTATAAAGAGAATGTTAAAGGAAATTGATAGAATTCATATCTAAAAAATAATTGTAAAATTATTAATTAAGTAATTCAAATTAAAAATTAGAATTTTATATTATTTTATAAAATTTATTTGAAACATTATATAAAACAGTATTATATTACATATGTTGTTATTTAAAGTATTCTTTTTTTTTTTAATCACAAGGTGCTGCTGCCCCACACTCGATTATTTTTAAAATTTTATGTATTAATGCATTTGCATTCGTATTCGAACCATGTGTGACCTAGGTCGTATCTGACCGATTAATTATGGTATTACGTGAATTAAAAGCATATATTCTTATTATTAATACTGATCGAAGCCTTTTCCTGCTTGACTCGGGGTCGATGATCGGACGTTTCGAACCACTTGAATTTGTAATTTGAGGAAAGTCGTCAGTCTTCTCGGTTTATCTGGCCGAATAAACAGAATGGGTGAACTAGAGGCTAACTTGGAGGACTTGGGGGTTTTACCCAGGTTGGCACTCCGACGCTCAAGTCAGTTATTGAGTGAATGAAGTCGAGTGGGTAGTGCAGTAAATGTGGTAGTTAAAAACTTACTTGTGAAATAAATACGGGGGATATTTATACTAGGTAAAACCCATCATTGCGTCGACCACTTGTTACCGCCGCGTGCTGACAGGTGCCCCATTAAGACCATACATTAAATGCTCGGTCGGCCATTAGCGGGTGCAGAAATGCTGACGCGTGGCAAGAGGTCGATAGACTCGGGTGAAAATGATCGAGGGGCCTAGATCGAGGAAACTCGATTATAGTATGCGGTAATTTCTCTAGGGAGTGGGAAAGGTGGTCGAGGCTCAACTCGAGTACCTATCGGGTCGAAGATGTTATACGTGTTGGTTCGTTGGAGGTACACGTGTCATATAGGTATTGTCCACGCCATATGCTCCCCGAAACGTTGGCTTCTAGTGCTAATGTGGAGGCAACGTTTCATCTTCGGACGTAGGACTCAAGGGTAATCATTGCGACGTTTCATCTTCTTGATTCTCGCGCAAATTTCCTCTATAAATTGTGGCTCTTAGTAATTTCATTTTACCGTTTCTTAAAGCAATAGTGCATCAGAGCATCGAGTTGTCCGAGCAGCTTTCAGGAGTTTTGTGTGCCGGAGCATCAGCGGATCTCGAGTGAAAACTTCCGACTTTTTCAATCCTAAAGGTAACGATCGAGTTCTTTTGCAAATTTGTCTTTATATTTTCATTTTTTAAACTCGACTGCTTCGAGGGAGAGGTCAATCCTTCCGTTTTAAAGGAGCCTCCCTCTCTCGATTTATCTTGTTCGAAGAGTCTTATTTCCTTTCGGAATGTTTCAGCGTAAGATGTCGGTGAATCGAGAGAAGGAAGGTCCTGTGGGCATGGGGAGCGTCGTATTGTCCGATTCCTCGAGCGATTCCTCGGGATACACCGGGTTGGAGTCAACTCGAATAGAGTCTACCAACCCGCAAGGGGTAAACGAGGAGGTCGACATTATGGATATGGGCAATTCGCCCCATGAGAAGGAATTAGAAGAGGTTGTTGAGGGCCGCCATCGGGGCGAGGAGGCCTCGACTTCAGGTCGAGAGGAGGAAGAGGATGATAATACTGAGCCCGAGGAGATATCACCGAAAGACCCTCGAGGCATCCCCTGTACTATCTCCAAGGAGAAGATGAGGAAGATCAAGTCAATGCTTTCTGGAGGGACCCCGGAGTATGGGGGATAATGGGTGATAAGACCCCAACCTGGGAGTCGAATGACAAATCCACCCTAAAATTGTATTGCAATAAACTACTTGGCGGTCGAGAATGGGTTCCGGGTGCCCATTCCGAGTGAAATGCTCGATTTCTACAACGAGCTAAAGATATGCCCGCTGCAGTTGATGCCCAACTCGTACGCAATGGTAAACGGGTTGAGGGCCTTGTTGAGGTGTTTGGGGTATGCCTCGAACATATTTTGCCTGTCAGAGGTTTTTCTAGCTTCTCTGACCTCGGAGACGTCGCTGTCAGGGCCTGGATTTCTCTAATTGTCCTCGAAAAATAATTATAGGTTGGTCCTCTCTCCGACCTCCTCAAACGGGAAGGGGTGAAAGGAGAGGTTTGTATTCATCGAGAGCAAGAAGGGTTGGCCGGGGTTGAAGTACTAGGGATGGAGTTGGAAACCTCAAACCACGCTACCTAGAGGGATTCCAGGATGGCCTAATACCTTAGTCCAAAGGTTGAGGGAGATGGGAAGTGTGGACTCGAACGATATGATCGAGCCAAAAGTATTGATCGAGTTGGGGTTAGCTCCGAGTGTGAAGAAGGACTTCGACCCCGTTAACTCGAGAGACCTTATTTCCTCTAAGAAGCATTTATGTTAATTTATGTTTTTCAATAATTTCCATTTTTTTTTCCAAGTCGCTGATCGATTCTTTTTGTTTTTTTTATTACAGAAGAACTAATCATGTCGGCTGCTTTGAACGCGAGGAGGAAAGAGATAGCCAAATTGGCGAAGTCGGCCAAGAAGAAGGGGTTGGCGGGGCCCACTGAGGCCGAAAAACATGAAACTACCCGGGTAGCGGTTGCCGAGGTTTTGAACATGCGGAGCCCCGAGGCTCCCGAGAAGAGGGTCCTCCTTCTAAGAAGAGGGGAGAGCCAGCTAAGGAGAGTGAAGTGGAAGCCTCGAGAATAAAGAGGCTTAAAATGCAAGCTGCCCGGAGCACTTCTTCAAAGTCTCCGACCCCCAAATCTTTTAAGTCCCAGACCGAGGTCGAAAAATAGGTTGTTCAGATCGGTCGCACCACTCCGCTGTCCCACTATGAGCCCGTCGTCGATGTGCAAATAGGCAAGAAAGCGGGCGATCTCGACCAGGGGGTCGGTGTGGTGATCCCCCAGAATGTGGCAAATGTTTTGGTCGGGTCCGGCAGGCCCCTATGATCCAACCCATCCGAGCTGTCCCTTGGAAAGCCAACGAGGAAGAGGTGTAGCTCTTCTTAATTCGATTACCCCACAATCTCCGAGCCTCACTTTCCCAGGGGAATTGAGAGTCTAAACGACAAAGGGGAGCCTCGGAGATTGAGCTCAGCGCCTCGGGACTACAAGACCATTGAGGCCCTCTACAGCTCAATACTGACGGAGGTAGATTATCGAGAAAGGATGGTTTACTCCGATGACGAGATCGAGGCATACGCCTCACAAAAGTTTATAGCTGTAAGTTGTTTGTCGAAATTCTTTCCGATTATCCACTCGATAATGGGCTCAATTGATTAACACTTTCTTTTTGTTCTTCAGATGGGACAGGATATGTTCCATCTCGCGCGGCGGAGCTGGGTGCATCGGCGGTTGAGAATCCGGGCTGAGACGCTGGTCGAGGGCATGAAGGGAGAGTTGGCGGAGAAGGACAAGCGGATGAAGAAGACGGAGACGGACAAGGAGAAGTTGGACAAGGAGCTCCTCGATGCAATAACAAGAGTTTCTGAGCTCGATGAGGAGCTGAAAAGGGAGAAGACCAAGTCTTCCTTGTTCGCGGAGGAGAGATCGAGAGCCAGAAGGTAGGGGCAGATCGAATGAGAGAGGAAGGGGGCCCTACGGGCCATTACCAAGTGCAGGGAAGGGCTAAGCTTGTCCATCTCCGAGATCGAGAGAAGGGGCGCCTATCGATTCATGAAATCGAGGGCTTTCACCAACACTTGCGGGATTTTAAGCTTCAAAGACGTCAAGGAGGGGTTTAACCTTTGCCTCGCCCAAACGCAAGCGGTCGGTTACGTGCTTGAGAAATATGATGAGGAGAAAGTGGGGATCTTTCAGGATGATCCTCGATCGGCCGACCTTAGCCTGTCTGCCCCCGAGCCGAAGCCCGAATGGGAGAAGGAGAAATTTGGGTTTGCCATAGTTCTCGCTTACTCCATGTACAAGACTAAGCCCGAAGACGGAGGGGCCATACCGCCGGAGAATGATGTCTCCCAGTCCTTCGACCCAGCCGATATATGCCCCAAGTACTTTGGACCGGAAGCCCAAGTGCCCATCGAGGAAGGGACCAACCCATGAGATGAAGAGAATGGACTCGCCCTATCTTCGTGCTCAATTATTTTTTTGCTGAATGTGTACCATCAATTTATGGGATTCGACTGTTGGGGTGAATTCCTTATTTTTAGGCGTCTCGACTGTTAGCGTGAGCGTCAGTAGTTGCTGACTCGAAGCCTATTTGTAAATAGGTAGGGGCTCGAGTACTATCTGCTCGTATGTGGAAAATCCAAAGTATGAACTCGAGAATGTTATCATAGATGTTCTTTAGTTTTTAAGTGTTTTAATTTATCGAGTATTTAAGTTTTAATTTTATTCTTTTTGTTAATGAAATATTGAGTTTGTTGAAACACCTTATTTCTTTTATCCGAGTTATATTATCGAGAGCGTTGTATCGATAAGATGTGTGAGGTATGCTCGAATCTTTCGATGTAATGGTAGAGCACGATAAAACGGAATTAAGAAGAAGGACAAGATCGAATCAAAACATGTGTTTCATTAGATAAAAAGATTAAGGTACAACTGTCGAGTACAAGGTTATAAATAAAACTTCTTAAGGTTGTGAGCATTCCAAGATCGAGGGAGGGGTTTTCCTTGTAAATCCTCGAGATGATAAGATCGATTTCTCCCGATGGATGTGACTCGAAATGGCCCTTCCCAATTGTCTTCAAGCTTTCCGACGTGCCTCATGACATCGACTCTTTTTAAAACCAGATCTCCGACCTGGAAGTATCTAGGTAGGAGATGTTTGTTATAAGCTCTTGAAGTTGTCACGTGATAGGTCTGCATTCTCTGATAGGCTTGTTCTCGAAGTTCATCAATTGTATCGAGATCGTGGGCATGTTGCAAGGAATTCTGCTCCAGAGTTTGTTGTTCGATCCTGGGGGAGTGATGTAAAATTTCGGCGGGGATCATGGCCTCCGATCCATACACCATCGAGTAGGGGGTTTACCGAGTAGGTGTTCGATGAGTTGTTCTATAAGCCCATAGCACCCCATCCAATTCGTCGACCCAAAATTCCTTCTTAGCGTCCAGTCGCGCCTTGAGATTTTGAATGAGAGTCCGGTTTGTGACTTCTACCTGACCATTGGCTTGTGGGTGTCCAACCGATGTAAAGCGTTGGCTTATACGGAAATCAGCCAGATACGCCTTGAGTTGACTACTTCGGAACTATGGTCCGTTGTCGCATATGATGACTCGAGGAATGTCAAATCGAGTGATGATGCTTTTCTAGATAAAGTCTCGAATGACATAATAGGTAATCTTGGGAACAGCCAGGGCTTCGATCCATTTGGAGAAATAGTCGATAGCAATAATGACAAACTGCTTTTGTCGAGAAGCAAGAGGAAATGGTCGAATTATATCGATTCCCCATTGGTCGAATGACCAAGCCGAGTCGACTACAATCATTTTTGCCGGATATTGATGAGATAAAGTAGCAGTCTTTTGACATCTAACATATTTTTTGACGAATTCATAAGTGTCTTTTTGAAGGGTTGGCCAGTAAAATCCTGCTCGAGAAACTTTCAATGCAAGGGATTTGTAACCCGAATGATTTCCGCAGGATCCAGCAAGGATTTCTCTGAGTACTTGCTGCACTTGGGAAGGTCGGAGACATCTCTTGGTTGGGCCTATGAAAGTCTTCTTGTATAATTGGCCTTCACTATCGAGAAAATAGTTCAGGGCTAGGTATCCAACCTTTCTTGCTTCGGCGGGATTATCGGGTAATAGCCCATCTCGGAGAAAGGGGACCAGATTACGAGCCAACATGGTATGGCAATATCGATTACGTGAACTTGCGGTGAGACCTGGTTGATCGCTCTCCGCTCCTAGATGAGGAATATGATCGTTTTTGCTTTGGATCCTTGCTGGCTGCTAGCGAATTTCGACAAGGCGTCCGCTCGGGAGTTCTCTCCTCTGGGTAAATGCATCAGTTGGAACTCCCGACATCGATTAGAAGTGTTCGCACCAATTTGAGATATTTTATGAGCATTTCCTCCCGTGGCTCGTACTCCCCGGTGATCTATCCGACAACAAGTTGGGAATCTGTGAGAGCTTTAAGCTGGGTAATTCCTTGCATTTTTGTAATTTTTAACCCTGCCAAGATGGCCTCGTATTCTGCTTCATTATTGGTTGCGGGAAAGTCGAGAGTGATGGCATATTTGAGCACGTCTCCGTAGGTGTTTTGGAGGGATACCCCCACTCCTCCCCCCGAAGAGGTCGAAGAGCCATCGACCGACATGACCGAGAGGGTGTTGTCGAGTCCGAGTGTAGTTGAGTTATCTGTTTCTGCCAGAAAATCAGCCAGGATCTGAGCCTGATACGCTACTCGCGGCCGGTACGATCGACCAGCATGTGAGCCGGCCAGGGCGTCGGGTTTTTTCATGATTTGTTTAAGAGGATGATCCGTCAACACTATTATCGAGTGCACCTGAAAATATGGTTTTAGCTTTCGAGACGAATGAGTCACCGAGAGGGCGAACTTTTCGATTTCCAAATACCGTATCTCCGGCTCATGTAGGATCTTGCTCAAATAATATAAGGGCAAGTGTTTCCTGTCTCAGATTGCTACCAGAACCGAACTAATTGTTTCGTGAGTTACAACAAGGTAGAGATATAGTGGTTCCGAGTCGATGGGCTTAGTCATGAGAGGTGGAGTCAAAAGGTATCGTTTGAGATCTTCAAAAGCCCGATCACAATTGGATGTCCACTCGAAAGACTTTACATTTCTCAAAATTTTGAAGAAGGGGAGGTTCTTCTCTAAAGATCCGGAAATAAATCGGTTGAGGGATATCACCCGACCAATCAGTCGTTGTACATCCCTGATTGATTCTGGTTTTTTGAGTTACTGTATGGCCTTAATTTTTGAGGGGTTTGCTTCGATTCCTCTTCGACTGACCATATATCTGAGAAATTTTCCTCCGTCGACTCCGAAGGTGCACTTGGCAGGATTCAGTTTGAGATTAAACTTCCTCAACATATCGAACGCTCGTTTGAGGTGATCGAGATGATCCTCAGCCCTCTCGCTTTTGACTGTCATATCGTCGACGTAGACTTCCATAGAATTTTTTATTTTTGACTCGAAAACCTTGTTCATCATGCATTGATAGATTGCTCCGGCGTTGTTTAATTCCAAATGGCATTACTCTGAAGCAATAAATGTCATTAAAAATGATGAAAGCAGTCTTCGACTCATCCTCCCGGGCCATGCGTATATGGTAGTAACCTTGAAAGGCATCCATCATGCTCAAGCGCTCGCGACCAGCCATGGAATCGACCAGTTGATCGATTCGGTGTAAGGGGTATGGGTCCATCGGGCATGCCTTGTTGAGGTCGGTAAAGTCATTGCACATGCGTCATTTTCCTTCGGGTTTGGGCACTAGCACAACGTTGCAGAGCCATTCGGTGTATTATACCAGAGTGATATATCGAGCAGCCAATAGCTTGTTTACCTCTCCTTCGATGATAGCGTTGCGAGCGTCACTCTGTCGGCGCAGTTTTTGTTTTATAGTCTTCGAGGATGGATCGACATTGAGGTGGTGCTCAATGACTTTCCGGTCGACTCCCACCAATTCAAAAGCACTCGAGGCGAAGACATTGAGATTATCTCGGAGGAGTTGTACAAGCATGCATTCCTCATTTCCTCGACGTCCTTTCCCAACGTAAGTGTTCTTTTCTGGATGACCAGGGGATAGTTCGATTATCTCGATTTCCTTCGACGATTCGAGCTTCGGTTCTTCTTTTTGTTTTTTTTTATTTCGAGTGTTAGCATGATCGGAAGATTCCGGGGCAATATTTTTGGATATTCAAGGTATTCTTCGAGCAAAAGATTAGAGACAGAAAAGGAGACCGCATTGTCTTTAGGGTTTGTGGTTTTCTCCATCGATATGGCATAGCATGTCCATGACACGGGAACATCACACCTCAGCTCGCCTATTCCAAAGGGAGTGAGAATTTTTACCATCTTATGGAAAGTCGATATTACCGCTCGAAAATCGATAAGTTTGGGACGTCCGAAGATGATGTTGTAAGCTGAGGGCATTTCAATTGCCAAGTATTCAATTTCTCGGGTGGCTCTCCTCGATAAGGTTCCCATGGAGGTAATCAATCGAATTCGCCCTTTGGTATAAACTTTGGCTCCTCCGAATCTTGTCAAAGGGGTCCTGATAGGGTCAAGCAATAGTTTATCATGTAAATTCATTCGAACAAGAGTTGAATACAAAATGA
>JBBMKE010436301.1:0-10083 GCA_037834125.1 Lippia alba
GATGTACGTGATTTAAATTATGTCGTATTATATACTTATGTCCTGTTTTTATACCCACCAGTCTCCTATAGACTGAACCAGGATTTGTTTCAGTTGTTTTGTGCAGGTTTGGGAGTGTTAGGCGGGATTCGAGTCTTGAGAGTCCTATTTTTGGGTGTAACACTCTTTCCACACACATTCATATTTATTTCTGTACTTAGCTCTTGGACGCCTATGGCGCTGTAGTTATTGTTATTGAGGCTGTGAAGGCCGTGCTACTTGATGTATTTTTGTAGAGCCCGTGGCTCATTGTATATGATGAATTTATATGATTTGCTTCCGCATTCGCTTGCATTTATTCTTTACTTATTTGGTTTCGAGGTTCTAGCTCCCGCCTAGCCTAGTGAGTGAGTTGGTCTCCCGTTCGCTTTGGTCTGAGTCTTAGTGCAGGGGATGTGGCACCCTCCGTTTGGGGTGTTACAACGAAGGTTGCAGAAGCTTGCCAAATGTTACTACGGCCCGTACGAAGTATTGGCCACAGTGGGTTCTGCGGCTTACAAGTTACGGTTGTCGGAATCGTCGGTTTCAAGGGCAGTCGGCTAGAGTCACACCGCTGCCATTACCACCAGATTTGCTTAATGGACAGTCGGTGTCGCAGCCGGTTCAAGTGCATGAGGCGCGAACGATGTTGTGAAATTGAATTCAGGAATAACAATGGCTAGTGAGTTGGTCGGACGAGGTCTTTGGATTATGCCACTTGGGAACCTCGTTGGTACCATTCGCAAGCTCTTTACGGACTTGCACCTCGAGGACAAGGAGATTGCTGAAGTGCGGGGGAGTGATATGGATAGAGATAAGGTGCAGCTTGCGGACCATGAAGACCAAGGAAGCAAAGAGCAAGAAAATGATCAATTGTAGCCGGTTCACAGAAGTCAGCGCAATACGAGAACCCCTGGGTGGCATAGTGGTTATGATATGCGTTAATTTGTTAGGAGCTGTTACGAGTCTTATTTTAGTATTTGAATTAGTTGTTGTGTTTAAGCCTTTAAGTCTTTACTTTTACAGAGTCCTAGTCCTAATTGTGTTAGGGTTGTCTTTATATTTAAAGTGTCCGTTTGACAGAGATTATTGAATAACAATTTGCAATTCCTTAACTTCATCTATGTCTCTCTTTTCTCTCCCAACAATTTCACCGTTCAATCGGTTTTGCCGGAAAACTCTCTTCTCACCTCCATTTTCTTTCGAGTCCGAGATTACTCCAAAATCTCCTGCGATATGTTCGTATCATATTTATACAAAGATCTGTGTATAGTGTAATTCATTCATTTTTAATATGAAAATCTTTGTTCCCAAATCATAAAGTCTTTCATCACAAATATTGTATTAGAGTGGAATCCAATCAAACAGTGATTCGGTGCTCTTGCTCATCGCTTACCCTATACTTTCTCGGCCATGGCCGAAACGCAGCCGCTCCCAATCCAGCACCGGCATGCTGCGATTCCTTAACCACATGCACAACTACCAGCATAATCCAAAACCTACCACACCAAACAGAAACGGGTCAATCTGGCCCATATACCTCAACTAAAAAAATTCATTTTTATGATAATAATTACTGAATTTGCATCCACTAGAATATTGTGAAATGAGTTTTGGTAACATGCCGCATTAGAAAATTAATGGTAATTAGTTCGGCCACAGCTGCCCCTTGTACTTTGTACTTCTATAGTATCCTTTATTTTAGTGACTAGTTGAGTAAAATTTTAGTCGACTTTGATTAGATAAGTATGAAACCGTAGACTAAGACTTGTAATTGCATTTCTGTAACTACAAACTTTTTGTTTTATTCAATCTCCACAGAAATTATTTAATCCAAGATGTACTCTAAAATTCTAAAATATAAAATTATAAATGGACTTAATTCTATTAAACTTGAAACCAACACCGATTTTCTAAAGAAGGATAACATTAAGTACGAATTTTCAACGAATGTTTTGTCATTAACTAACAATGCGGTCTCTGTTAGTTTAGGGCTGATGATCTTGAATGATTCGTCATTATATATTCATTCATTCATAAATCAAATGTTAGGGTTTCCAGAACAATTTTGAATTTTTTAATTAATTATCTCACCTTGTAAAGTGCAATAATTCAACGAGTAAATTAATCACTATAATAAGTTGTTTCACTTTTTATATATACTATCTACAATTTAGCTAATGAACTAATTATTGTACTAGGGATAAATACCTCATTTAGGTTAAAAAAAAAAAACCTTTAACAACTATTGGTGAACTTAATTCCAAAAAGAACTAGAAATTATCATAATATATATTATAAATTCAGATTTCTGGTTTTCTACACGTACAGCCAGCAAAGCTCAGCAGGAACCCCAAATTTAGCACGTGAATTCCAGAAGAAATGAAAATTATATAAATTAATTTTCTAACTGCATGTTACCCTAATATATATACCATATAGTCCATCAGTCCTCATTCACGGCGAGTTGTGCTATTTTCCTTTTTCAGCCAATTTCAAGATAGCAGTGACTCATTTCATCTCGTCCGTGCTTCTTTTGCTAAGGTACGCTAGTTTTTATGTACGTAACGGAGTTTCATGTAGCTTCACTTTTTTTGTGCCTCTGTAAATTGTGACCTAATACTTTTTATTTTTTCAAATCGGGGTATGCATGAAATGAAATTACGTGTAGATTCTCTTTTCTGGATTGAAATAAAATTGGTCTCCGTTGGTGTTCCATACTCGACCCGTCTTACTTTTGAAGTGCGTATTGTTTCTGAATTTATCTTTCATTAATTAATTTCAGATGGCCGTGTCCGAATTCTTTTTGCCGTGTCTCTGCTGGCATGGGTTCATGTCGCTTCGTTGTGCCGGGCCAAAGGCAAAGCATCCTGGAAAATAGTACTACATTTGCCCAAAGGAAAAGAAGCATGAGCATTGGTTTATTTGGGCAGATCAAATCAAGAATGATGATGATTACAAGCAATTTAGGAACTACTTGAATCCACATGACGAATTGAAACAAATCGTTTCAAAGAAGGTTGATAAACATCTCCCCCTACTTCGTTTGCTAAGATATGCTAGTTTTTATGTAAGGGAATTTCATGTAGGTTCCTTTTTTTTAAAAAAATTTTTGTGCCACTGTATATAAATTGTGACCTAATATTTTTTTATTTTTTAAATCGGGGTGTGCATGAATTGCTTTGGATTGAAATAAAATTGATCTCTATCTGGTGTTCGATACACTCAACTCGTCCTTAATTTAGAAACGCCTATTGTCTCTGAATTTATCTTTCCTTCATTAATAATTGCAGATGGACGTGCCTGTATATCTTTTGCCGTGTCTCTGCCGGTGTGGTTTCATGCTGTTTGGTTGTGCCGGGCAAAATGCAAAGCGTCCTGGAAAATACTACTACATTTGCCCAGAGAAAAAGAAGCATAAGCATTGGTTTATTTGGGCAGACGGAATCTTTGGTGATCAATACAGAGTGTTTAGGAACTACTTGATTCCATATAACCAATTGAAACAAGTTCTGGGCAGTGATGCAAAAGGTTCTGAAATTGATAGACATCTCCCTCCGAACAGTAAGTCAAAATCCTTTTGTTATTATTGCCTATTGGTAGTACAGATCTACACGCGCGCACGAATTGTTGTGGTAATGTGGTTAGGTGTGGGGAAGTTATTGAATGAATCCAAATTTGTCTCCAAATGGTCACATGTTCAATTATCTTAAAGAAAGAAAATGAAAACTTTATTAAACGAAGACTTAAAATCATAATTTGGGACTTAGACATTTAGAAGAAATTAATAATTTGGGACTTTGACTTAAATTCATAATTTAAGAGGATAAAATATGTTTTTTTTAGTTACATTTAGATTGAATCTATTTTATAAAATTAGAGTTTCTTTATTTATTTTTTTCATTTTACTTTTTTATTACAATTTATTTCCTTTATTAACATGTTTTACTTCATCATATGGTATTTCCTCTATTGTTATTATTTTTTTGTTTAATGTTTTCGAATCTGGATAAGATTCTGATGCTCCATAAATCCATTATATTTTTCACTTATTATATGATAATTCTAGCGTGGATTTCCTTTGGTCAAATCAGTATTAGGTAAATATTTTATACTTGTTGCATGATTAATGAAAAATTTAGGAAAGATATTTAATCAAAAATAAATATGCTACATTTATTTTATAATTAGTTGGGTTGGATTGAATCATATTTGAACTAGAATTTTTCTATTATATGAGTGGTTAACTCCGAATTTAATCAAGATTTAGATTGAAAAGTTTTTCATTAGAAATCCGACGATTATCTTGAATTTTGGAAAATTAATTATAACCTAGAATCAATTGAAGCTTACCCCCAATAGTTACTATATAATTAATTACTTCTAAATTATACTTTGAATTAGATTCAAAAAATAAAATTATACTTCGAATTATACACCAATCCCAATCAATAATTTAATTTACTTATAAAACTCGTCACCAGATTAGAACTTGTCACTTGCGCGGAATTTAGAGAAAAAAGTTAAGCGTGTTAGGTAAGTTGATTAAGCTCATTATCGGAGGCCCAATTCAAAGTCGGTGCTTTTTAAGTTCTGAAACTACGTCTCAAAAAAAAAAAAAAAAAAAAAAGTTCTGAAACTTAACAAGCTTTTCAGAATCCAAGTTGCAGCTGTTTATTCAAGAAACGAACCGACTTAGAAGTTTTTGTTTTCCAAAATGGTCCACGTATAAGTGGTGGTGTTTTCTATGACAATTTTTAGGAGCAACCAGATGATTTAAACCTATTTCATGTACGTATACTTCAACTCTTAAAGAACAATTTTTAGGAGCAAGAGCAACTAGGGATGTAAACGAGCCGAGTTTTGGCCTTTTTTCTTTGCTCGAGCTCGGCTCGACTAGGCTCGCGAGCTGCTCGGCTCGACTCAAGCTAAATTAAAAAAATGATTTTTAATTAAAAAATAGTTTTTTTATTAATTTAATATTTTTATATATATAATAATATATATTAATTGAATATGTATACAAATATATAATAAATATATTATTTTTTAACGAATTTTATATAAAAATTAATTTATTTATATATAATATTATGTATTAATTAAATATTTATGTATATATAAATTAATATTTTTTTATTTAAATATATACGCTCGCGGGCTGGCTCACGAGAGCCAAGAATAAAGTAGCTTGGGTTCGGGCTCGACTCTAGAAGCTCGCGAGCAGACTTGGCTCATTTACATCCCTGAGAGCAACCAGATGATTTAAACCTTCAAAGCCTTAATTCTCTTGAAAAGTTAACTTTGTTTTTTTCTCTCTTGAAAACTTACCCTTTTTTTGAGAATGTTCCACAAATTTATATATTTGGTGCATCGTGCATATATATCAACCGGTCACACCAAAAAGACTGAAATTATTATTTTTTTTTGGAAAAATATCATTTCTCTTTTTCTAGAAATAAAATTTTTCGCTTTTCGTCCTGAACTTTTCACTTATCTCAAAATACGTCCTGAACTTTTGCCAAAAATCTCACATTTGTTCTTTTGGCTAACTTCCGTTAAAAATTAGATGGAAAATGTCACGTGCCACGCATGTGGCCCGTCAAGGTTAATTTTTCAGCCTACAATGACGTGGAATTGGAGCCAAAACGCAGCTATTACAAAAAAGGAGGGAAAATTGTAGGTATAAATAGGGTTTATTACACCTTTCCCCTCAAAACCACAAAATTAGGGTTCATACTCCAATTTTCCATAGTTGTTGCTGCAAATGGGGGGTTTTGCAATTTGCTTCTTTCTTGTAAATCTAGGTTTTGCGGCAACATCAGGCATCACCTTTGAATTTAGTGTCTCAACAGCTTGGTCAGTTGCATTCAGTCCTTCATAGCCTTGCACTTGAGAGTTAGAGTATGAACCCTAATTTGCAGCACCAACAGCCATGGAGAATTGGAGTATGAACCTAATTTTGTGTTTTGGGGGGAGAAAGGTGTAATAAACCCTATTTATACCCACAAATTTTCCTCCTTTTTTGTAACAACTGCGTTTTGGCTCCAATTCCAAGTCATTACGGGCTGAAAAATTAACCTTGACGGGCCACCTGTGTGGCATGTGAATTTTTCTGTCCAATTTTTAACGAAAGTTAGCCAAATGTGAGATTCTTGGCAAAAGTTCAGGACTAATTTTGAGATAAATGAAAAGTTCAGGATGAAAAATCCCATTTTCAGAGGACGAAAAATGATATTTTTTCTTTTTTTTTTTTTCCTATAGATATACGTGCTATATATTAACGGTGTTACAAATGCCTGCTGGGAGATGTTTGTCTTTTCCTTTATTCTTTAATAATTGTTTGAATTCTGACAAAAGAAACATTTCAGCAGGGAGTAGAAGTGATTCGAGAACATCGATGTATCTTGCTGCCTTGAGAGGTGATTGGCAGGCTGCTGAAGTTGTTCTGCAGGAATATCCGCATCTTTTAAATGAGAGGATAACGGAAACAGGTGATACAGCTCTTCATGTAGCTGCTGCAACCAAGCGGACAAAATTCGTGCTAAAGTTAGTCGGGAAAATGAATGCAGATGACTTATTATTGGAGAATGATTATGGGCATACAGCATTTATCTATGCAGCTGCATCAGGGATAGTCGAAATCGCCGCTGTTATGATGGAAAAGGAGCCAAGTCTGGTCAAATGTGGCGGACCTAGCAGAGAAATGCCTATTTACAGGGCAACTTTGTTTGGAAATGCAGACATGGTTTCATATCTTTTCAAATTCACTGATCTTAAGTATTTATCTACTGATGAATGGTTTGATCTTCTCCTAGCTACTATAGAGAGAAAAATGTATGGTATGATCGATGCTCTTTCTATCTCTCACACTTCCTGATTCCCATGCTTGGAGATATTGTCCAACATAGAACACGAGTGCTAGACGAGTATGCAATGATATCTTATTTGTGTATTATCTGCAGATGTGGCGTTAGAAATATTGAGAAAAAATATATCGCTTGCTAAAATGAAGAAAGACAACAAAACAGCCCTGCATGTTTTAGCCGAACACGATATGTTGTCACATATCAACACTCGTCGAGAAGCTTTCTTGAAGAGTTTAGTTTCCATGTTTGCTCCTATACCCTGTCTTTCTGGTAAGGGCCACACAGATAATAATTACTCATTTCTTCATGCATCGAGCACTGCATATTTACAATAATAGTTTCACAAACTCTTGAAAGTGTGTGAGAGAGACGAGAGAAAATTATTTCTTTATTTTCTAAAAATTAGAATATGAGAAACTTGTACAGATGGGAGCACCAACACGTCTATATACAAAAAACGTGCTCATTTTTAACTAATAAAAACGTTTTAAAGACCAGCACACTGAATGTTCTCGTTCCTTCACAAACTTGCATTAACTTCTGCATATTTGTCAAGGGAACGTTCAAAACAGTAATTAAAAGTAATACCAGTCCTTCCTGAGGTTCTTAATCATGAAAAGCATGAGCTGATGACGTTAATTACTGAATCATGTTAGGGATGAAAAGGATTTGCGAGCAACCCTTACTGAGAAAAAAAGCTCTGTTATTGGCTAAGGAGCTGTGGGATCAGATACAGCTGTTGGATGAGATTCAAGAGCCTGACTTGTTTCATCTGTTATTCACTGAATCTCCAATTCTTCATGAAGCAGCCAAAGTAGGAAATGTTGAGCTTATAACTATGCTCACTCGCAGCAATCCTAACATTATATTTGAAAATGATATAAAAGGATACTCTATGTTTCACATTGCCGTGAAGCATAGACAAGAGAAAGTGTTCGGTCTCATTCACCAGATGGGAGCTCTCAAAGACTGGATCGCAGTCTCTCAAAATAACGAGAAAGAAAACAACATTTTGCATTTGGCAGGGAAATTAGCACCTCCCAACAGACTGAAGATTGTATCTGGAGCAGCTCTTCAAATGCAAAGAGAGCTAATGTGGTACAAGGTGAGTACAAAAATTAATTGTTTCTTTTTCCATTTGAGTTATGTATTTTGAAATGGAAAAAGAATAACATGTTGTTTAACGGTACAGGAAGTGAAGGAGATTGTGCCCTCATTCTGCCTGAGTAAGAAAAACAAGAAAGGGCAGTTACCAACAGAATTGTTTTCCCCGAAGCACAAGCAGTTGCTGAAAGATGGAGAAAAATGGCTCAAGGAAACGGCAAATTCTTGCATGATCACAGCAACTTTGACTGCGACGGTGGTGTATGCTGCTGCATTCACTGTGCCAGGAGGAACTGATGGGAATTCTGGGACTCCTATACTCTTAGGCTGGGGTTGGTTCAAAGTCTTCATGGTCTCTGATGCAGCAGCAATGTTTTTCTCAACATTTTCTATTATAATGTTCTTGGCAATCCTCACATCACGTTTCCAAGAAGATGATTTTTTGGTGTCATTACCACGGAAATTGATCTTAGGACTGACAACACTCTTTGCCGCCATTATCAGCACCATCTTTGCTTTCACAGCGACATGTTTTTTGCTCTTCACTGAGGAAAGGGCATGGATTCCCACATCAGTTGCTGTCGTTGCCTGTTTCTTACTTACTATTCTATTTATCCGTGTGCATCTTAAGCTATGGGTTGACACGTTTCGGACGACGTATCTGTCCAAGTCCCTTTTCCATCGGAGCAAGCATAGCCTTTACTAAAAATCAGATGCATGTAGGGTTAATTACACTTGACCTCCAAATTAGATATGGTAATTACAGTTGGTACCCCACTTTTAGATATAATTACGGATATTACCCCTCAAAAGTTTGTTTATCTCTTCCGTATGGAAGTTTTGCCCCTTTCGTATGGAAGTTTAGTCAGTTTTTTTATGTTCTTTTTTATTATTTTCTGTGATTCTCCGAGGAAATTTTTTGGCTGAGTTATCTGCAATAGGCCAAAGTAGTCTTTTCAATACGGAGAAAATGCAGCTGCGGAACTTCACCCAAATCTAATCTTCAACTTCAAGGAGCTTGTTTCTTTTATTAATCGTGATGCTAATATAATAGCTCACAAATCTGTTGGAATTGCGGCTTCACCTGAGTTAATTTTCATGTTATTCCTTGTATTTTTGTTATCGTCCTCTTGATGTTCAATAATATTTCCCTTTGAGGGTTTGAGCTTAAAAAAAAACCAAAATTGCAGAAAAAAAAATTGATTATGTCAACAAAAATATTTGTGAAACCCCGAAATTAACCTTGTTGACTTTGGTCAAATTTTTATTGTCAATAATGTCCTTGGGAGTTCAATGTAATTTTGTAAATTAAAGTGGGGTTATGTGTACTTTTTTATGTTAAACTTCCAATCAGATTTTTGTAATTAAAATTAGTTGTTGCAACGGCTACTTCCATGTCTAATAAGGCCGTTATTTTTATAATTGAAGTTTATAAATATTGAATCGAATATGTGAAAATTATACAACTATCAAAGTAGCCACACGCTCGACACTTCTTATTCCGATATTTTAGTGGTCAATTATTTGAATAATAGCTACTTAAAACCATGAGAGAGATTAACTATTGTTTTGTGGATTGTTTGTGAAACTGAATATTTATAGGCATCAAATTATGAAAATTACGGTCATAATAGACATGGAAATAGTTGTTGCAGCAACTAATTTTAACTCAAAAATCTAATTAAAAATTTAACATAAAAATTATACATAACCCCCATTTTAATTTAGTAAATTACGATGAACCTCCAAGAGCATGACATAAAAATTTGACCAAAATCAACAAGGTTAATTTCGGATTTTCACAAATATTTATGTTGATGTCATCAAATTTTTAACGATTTTGAGGGGGGTTAAGTGTAATAAATAAACTCTAGAGGGATGGTGTCTGTAATTATATCTAAAAGTGAGGTATCAACTGTAATTATTCTATCTAATTTGGGAGTTAATCGATCGATCGATCGATCGATCGATCGATCGATCGATCGATAGATAGATAGATAGATAGATAGATAGACAGACAGACAGACAGACAGACAGACAGACAGACAGACAGACAGACAGACAGACAGACAGACAGACAGACAGACAGACA